>JAPMOR010079406.1:0-30240 GCA_026543865.1 Argiope aurantia | reverse complement strand
ATTATTTAAATTATGTAAATTATAATTATTTAAATTATGTAAATTATAATTATTTAAATTATGTAAATTATAATTATTTATAATTATGTAAATTATATTATAATTTCTGTTATAATAACAAATAAAAATTATTATTTCTAAATATGCTCTTAATGTTTATTTAAATATGAGCCCCTTTCTTTATTTAGAAATCAAAAAGCAATATCCAAGCAAAATTATTAAATCCATTTTTACGAAATAATTCTAGATCATGCACAGGTGGTAAAATCTATCCTCATCATTGTAGATGGAATTAAAGCGAGAGAGGATAAAAAAAAAGACCCTCTAGTTTTTGAACTATAAATAACTGCGCTACTGGGCGAACAATATACCGCCTCGACCACAGATTAAACCTAACATCATTTCGGCGGAAGTGCCTGACCACAAAAACACCCGAAATAGAAGAGAAATGGAGGAGTCGAGAGAAACTCCCAGCTTCCTTCTTGCTAAGCACTGACGGGAAAAAGATAGTCTGAGGAAGAAACGCAACTGTACCGGAACATATTTTGCGATAAGTTGATGGCACAATCGGAAAGAAGATGAATTGAGAAAGTTTTTTCTTATTTAAAAGTAGTGAGATTTAGTACTTTGTTTAATTTAATTCTTTTATTTTATGGTGTTTAAAAATATTTACTTTATAATTGGGGATAAAATATCAAAAGCCTTTCTGTACATTTAAAAAAGTTGTATAGAATATTATCAAGTCCAAAATAGTATAGAAATTAATATACCATCAAAAACAGGATTCGTTTAATTTTTTTTTCCAAAATTAAGAATTGGTTTCAACATGAACCAAATGAAAAAAATATATATATGCATGTTTGCTTTTATTTAGCAGGTTTTTCAATTTATGCTTAACTCTTTCCATATATGTCTAATTTATACAGTTTACATATTATAAAGAGCATTTTATAGCAATAAAAATATATAACATATAATAAATCAAAAAAAGACAACGAATATTTTTTATTAATCTTTCAAGGATCTGTTTATGAAGATGTGAGGTGTTATATCATTGATAATATAGCAAAATATCAGGAAATTAAAGTTCATTCCAAAAGGTTTTAACTTATAAGTGTCAGATCTTAAATACACCGTGTATTCACAGAAATATTTATCCACAAATCTTATTATTCAAACTCAATAAAAACAATTGAGTTATTTAGCTATAAATCCAAGGTTAAAAAATTTAGAAATTATGAAATACCAAAATTTTACAAATATTTATCCCTTATAAAATATCAAAATCTTTACAAATATATAGTCTATAGAAATGAAAAAAGGCCTACTATATTTGAAAATATCTTACCAGCAATAAAAAAACATCTCAAATTTATCGTTTGTACTCTTTTACCAAGAACAAAGTAAGGTAATCCTTATAAACATTTTATTTGAGAATTGTCTCTCTGTTTTAGATCTATCTGAGTTCTAAAAATCATTTTTGGAAAATTGTTTATCTAATAGTGAATATAATAAATGTTGGGACATAACCTACAACAGAAAAATTTGAAAGAAAATTGCAATATAAACAAGAACTGGAATTTATTACAGGATATTGACTCTATAATTTTAGGTAAATATCGATTTTTGATATAATCGGTCACTAAGAAAATATTTTGAATAAATAATTGTTCCTTTTTTCTAAGCTGTAAAGCTACATGTATCGAATTAGATGTAGTTCAATACTGCTAGAATTCTTAACAAAATTGTAAAGTATTCAAAATATCGTCTAATATCGTAAAAATATAATAAGACATCTTTCTGCTAATAGGATAAACAGGAGCAAATTTTACTGTGAAAGAATAAGAAATACAGAAGTCAGCATCGTAGACTTTTAAATCAAACTAGCTGCCTTCGGCGACCTCATTTGGTTCGCTGAGATTAAGAATTTCAACAAAAAAAATTGTGAAATTTGGTTTTAATGCCTTAACTTCAAATTTGATGGAAATATACTATTTTAGAAGCCTTACGCAATTTTATGCACTGTACTTTGCTTTTTACTTGTCTATTCTTTATATATCTGAATACATCACAGAAAAATAACAGAAGTGTTTGAAATTGGACACATTTTAAGATCTTTTCACCATTGTTTAGGTCTGAAGTTTATTTTTAATTGCACGTACAAAAAAATTGTTAAATATTTTTAAAATTTAATTAATTAAAATATAATAAATATTATTAAAAAAGCATGTATCGTACTAAAAATTTCTAAACATAGAAGATAAACCGAATCTTTGTATCTTGATGATTAACGATGAAAAAAAATCAGGATGAAATATGAGTAATAACAATGATTCTAAGTTTGACGTGAACAAGGAGATGTATTGTCGTAAAATATGTTTAAATATAATTTTAGGAATTATTTATAAGTAGGGAAAAATAAAACCATATATTTTTAGTATCACTAAGAATTTTCTTTTAATTTTTTCCAGATTTTTAGTTTTCAATTTTAAAATTTTTAAAATGTTTTTTGCAAAAGTATTTACAGGAATTATGGCTAAAAATGTCAGCATTTTTATTTTTATTTAATGGGAATTTCAGTGAAATCTTTAAAATAAACTCTCTAATGCACAAATTTTTATTCTCCAGATTATATATGTGACAAATCAAGTGATTCGAGGGCAAACAGCCTGACCCGGAGTGCGGTAATGACATAGTCATTATTTATTTGTAGATGCATATATGAGCACACATTTTAATAAAATTCCTTATAGTTATTGCATCCATCCGAAATCAGACACAGAAAAGGATTTCAAAATTTAACATCTTAGATAATCCAACAAAACATTCATATTCTCCCTTTTGGTCATCTTATAGAGAAACAAATAATAGTAAATGAAAAATGAATAATCACTTCTTGGAAATACGCTTAGTCAAGTATATTACTAGTATCATTATCCAAATATACGTCATACTTTATTCCTTGTCATCATGAATATAAAGTTTATGAAATTGCGGCACATTTCTATATTTTAAATAACAAATAAATTGTCTTTTCAGTATCAACAAGAGAGTCTTTTAATTTTCAAAAGAAGAGGAAGATGGTGTTTCAATCATTTAACTGACCATTCATTTCGGCTATTTGCTTTTTCCTATTGAAAGATTAAAGAATGTTAATTTTAATCGAAATTATAAATCAATACAAATTTTGCATTCACTTTTGTAAAAATATTTCTGTTATAAATGAGCTCTAAATTTCAAAATACAGGAATAAATTTTCCACGTACTTAACACGATTATAAGTCACATTTATTTTATGTTAGTATCGATTTTGTTTTATTTCATGTGAACTATTTAATTCGAAAAAGAGATAAAAGGAGAAACCCTGAGGTTCTCAAAATTAGAATGTAAAAAGAAATGTGAAGAATAAAGAGAATTTTTAGAAATCTGATCTAATAGGGTTAATTTAGAATTATTTTTAATCTAAAACTTCAAAAACAGTGCAACGTGCTATTAAATAAACAAACTATTTTGTTGCATAAGAATTCTGAATATAATACATTAAATGTTTTGCTCACTTTATTTTTTTTTCAAATTTTCTAGTGTGCTGTTTTGCATGCTATTTGAAAATTTCAAAAAAAAAAAAGAAAAACCTTAGTCTTTTCTGTTTATTTTAAATATCTTATTTCATCTAGATTAGAAATTATTTTTAAAAAACGTATCTTAATTATTTGAGGCTTCTTGCACTATTCCAAATATTTTGAAATTGATCAATAATAAAACTAAATCAAATTATAAGTATTAAATCTTTCCTTTTAAGGTGTTGCACTTGCCATTTGATATATTATGCATTTCCGTCAGGATAAATTCTGAATAGCTTTCTAATTTAAAAATGGAAAATCAATTAATCTCATTACTAGTTTAATCAATGAATATTTCCTTATATTATTGAATATTTTTTCCCTGATTACTTGATAAGATCCGTTGAAATAACGGATTGCGGATGATCAATTCGTATTTTCTTTGCCAGCTTGTACTCATGAGGTTCAGAAAACACATTGCGCTTCTGTATTTAAAAACTCAAGTTTAAAAAGAGTAGTATGTGCATGAAACTGCAATCAATCATTCTTCATTACTACAACCAAACTTTTACTGAAGTTTATATTCATGAAACTGTGTTAAGTAAATGTGCAAAATGAAATACAATCACTCAGAATGCGTAACTATAGAAATAAAGAAAACCGAGGAAATCCTTATACGAAAGAGAATGTCCGAATAATACGAAAAGGGAAGTAGGAATTGCAGCTTATAATAAATACACTGTTGTTCTTAAATATACAATAAAAAATATAATCACTCAGGATGTCTAAATGCCAAAATAAAGAAAACCAGAAAATTCCTCACAAAAAATAATATGTTTGAAAAATACAAATTGGATGTGGAAATTGCAGCGTTTAATAGAATGTTGAAAAAATGTAAGTAAGCTGTAAGCTAAATTCATTTACAATTTATTTCTGCATTTAGCAATAGATATATTTACCTGTGACTCTCATCGACGAGCAAGTCAGATACGAGAATTAGAAGCTTAAATCATGGCAGTTGGTTTCCACCACCCGGAAGGTACAGAAATGGTACGGGGCCAATTATCCCCTACTGATATCGGGGCGTACTTTCCACGGGAAGGGTTGTACCGTGGCCGGTGATGGTCCTTAGAAATCGATGTCAGTTCCCATAAATGCTGTCAGGCGGTCGGTTATTCAGATTTATTCATATGCCTCAGTGTGTGTCGAGAAGTTAATATGTGATTTTACCAGTGAAAATACAAATTTACTGATATCTTTAGACTTTTTATTCATATCTTTCTATTGAGAGTCCTTTCATACTATGATAAAGTTTGATCAGTTCCCTTTAGATACTTTCAAACTTAACTTAATTCATGGCATTTGAATTGGTAGGGAATCAGAAATCTAAATTTACGAAATATTAAATTTTGTTTTTATATTGTTATTGCTTTCATTAATGGAATAGTTCGGTATTGCTCATCCCTAACAATTATTAATGCAAATATTAATTCCACATTAACGGGTAAAATATTGACACTATATAGAGACATGTATAATGTTTACATCGCGATGGCATAAGATTTCAAATCTAGGTCCTTTAATCTTTGCATTTCAGGACTTTCAGCTATGCTTTAAAAAAAATAAGTGGCTTTAAAATTATCCAATAAATATTCTTTTTCATAATTCTATTGATATTTTAAGAACATTTGTACAATGAGATAATAGAAATCAAATTATAAATGATTTTATTTGGTAATATTTTTTTTAATGTTTCTTTCAAATATCAATATGAACTAAATGTTTAAAGAATAAAATATTTTTGTCTTTTAACAAAAATTATAATTTACAAATTATTTTAAATAAATTATCATCAACTATCATTTATCATCAATTTGAAATCTCACATAACAGAAATAATAAGCAGATTTCAAAATATTATTATTTTTGACGAATTTAATATATATCTGTAAACAAAGAAGATAATTTGTGAAATTAGAAGAATTGAATGAAGTTTCGAGTTACAGAATAAGGACTCTCAATAAGCTCGCTCCATTTAACTAGTGTTCTCGAAATAATAAGGCACATGCTTGAACTAATTCTCTCTAAACTTTGGGGAATTGTGAATATAAACAATTTACTCCTACTTTCTGGTGTTTAAAAGACGATGCACACCTATAACGAATTATCTACTCGAAATGATGACAGTGAATTCAGTCAAATTAACTTCAGAAAATAGTTTAAGCCAAACAACATCCTAATTGTAAAAGGAGAGCAAAATTATGTTAAGTCGTATTTTAATTCTAATACGTTAGATGTAATTTATTTTCTCTGGCATTACCGATGGGAATATATTAATTAATGCTACCTATTAATTGCCAGGAAAAATATTCCTGAATAAATATTTAAAAAAAATTATATCTTTTGGTGCTCTGAATTTAATTTGATAGTTTTGTATAATTTCTTTTAAAGTGTGTGGATAATTTATTTTTGTGAATAAATATTCATAATTAATTGTGAAAAATCTTATAATAAACTATGTCAGTAGTTTCACTACGGAAGGGGGAAAAATTGAAGATTTCGTTCATTTATATATAAGTTCATTTAAAAGTGTTTTCATCTTTCTTTGTATTTTATAACTTTGTTTTGTCTTATTATAAGCATATATTTCATTTTTTTAGCTATCAAACTTTATGAATAAACAACTCTTATCTTTCACTTCATTAGATCGATTTTATTTCTCTTTGATTATGTCATGAGAGTTTCTTAAATGTTGGTTGAAGCATTTATTTTACTTTTAATTGTAATTAATATAAAAACTGAAAAATAAATCATGCGAAATTCAAATGGATTAAATACTTTTCAAAACAATTGTAAAATCTCTATTTCTTTTAATGTTTTTTTTCTCGTTAAGAATGTGCGTTGCTGGAAAATCTTTATTTCTGTTCTTTTAATTAAAATATGACGGTTCAAAAATACATAAAGTTAACTTTACTATTAATTTTAATTGGTTATGCATTCTATTTCTCAGCCAAATTTAATTGGTTATAAGTTCTACTTTTCAGCTTAGCATAATTGTTTATGTAGCTTAAATTACTGTAAACTGATCTTCATTTTTTTCTTAAACTTAATAAGTATTGGCAAAGACCTACTATTCAACGAGCATTTATTCATTCAACTTACTTGCAGATATATATTAATACATAAAGGTGGTATATCCATAATTTGAAAAACGTATATCCCTTAGACAAAATCCGCCTGCTGTATGTATGTATCTCGGTTAAACCATATCCCTCTGAACAATAAAAGATTTATAAAGCCAAGTATCTTGATGGGTGAAATCAAACATAAAAATTTACCATAAGAATTGCATATCTATATCAAACTTGGTACGTAATCTGGATAGGTGTTGATCATGAATCCATTTATATATTTCTCAGCGTGATAATTCGATATGGGAACGACTTTTTAAAGTGAAACAGTGTGTGTGAACTTGTCAACCAAATTTTAGATCTGTTTCAGATTTTAGAATCAAATTTTAGATTTATATTCCTAAGCGATTTTCTTCACTATATCATAAATAGAACTTTACGCCATATTGTTCTGTTCTATGTGAAAATCTGAAACCGAACCCTGAGTTTATCTTGTAACATTAACAACTGATTTAGCGGATCCAATGGATGATGCAGGAAAAATAAAATTTTCTACATAGTCTTAAAATGATAAACTTATTACTACTGAGAAGAAATTGAAATCATAAAATCTTACACATATATTTATGATTTTTTTTATCTCTTTAGAGACGGTACTGCACTAGATTTCTACCATTAAATAAATTTTCGTTCAAATCAAATCAAAAGATGAATTTCATTTAATTTTTTAGAATCATTTATTGCTATTACAACGTACTATATGTTTTATTAAAGTAAATTAGTCACTAATAACTAAATTAACTATTGCACTGGAAGATTCAATCTAGCGGGGGGGGGGGATTATCTACTTGGTGTTTCAATGACATACTTATATTTACTGAGCCAAAATGAAATCCCTTTGGCTTTAACGTACAGTAACATTGCGTTTTGATGTAGTTCAAGATTACGACGCATAAGACTTCCACCAGTAAATTTGAGAAATGTCAATGCATACATAAATGAATTACTGAAATCGCTTTGAAATATTTATGTCTATTTCATAAAGAAGCAAATTTAATTCCTTCCTAAAGGTACTTGAGCCATTCTAAATCCACAAATGAACGCACTTATGTATAATTTTTCGATTCCGACAAAATTAACTTCAATCTTCAATTGTTCTATTTCTAAACTGCCCTTTGTTGAAGGCAGTCGAGTGCGTCAAATAAACACATTACGCCTTTGTGACACTCTCCGTTGTCTCTTAAATCCGACACTTGGCACTTTGCAAACTTCCTCTCGAATCCGGCGAATGACTGCGCTTCGAATGCAAAGAGGAGGGCAGGCCGTTTGACCCGATGACGCATTCCGGAGTTAAAGCCCCTCTCCCGCTCTCCTAATGAGAGCTGACGGAGGCGAAATCCGCTTGGATGTAGCTCCGTAAACACTTTCGGTCGAGGTGTTGGTAATGAGAATAGGAGGGTTTTAAGGAGGGAGCTTTTGGTTAATGGAGAACGGGACTAGGTGATTGTTTTCAGAAATGTGGTATTTTAATTAGAACATTTCAGTTTAGTGAGGGATAGGTGCTGAAAGATTCTGAAATAAATATTAGAGGAAATAGAACGGTAATTTACATATGTGATGTCTTAAACTACGGATATAATATATTTTTATTGAGTGTGCTTTTCACAGTATGCACATTAAATATATAAACTAAATATGCCGACTTCAAAATGATTCATAAAATCCACATATTATATATTAGAACCCTCAGGCAAGGATTCAAACAAGGGATTTTTTCTGTGAGGAGTCTGACTTTCGTCCAAAAATATTTACCTCTCGTAACCCGAAAATCCTCTGAAATTGAGGCCTTAGAGATAAACCATTTTTAACAGAAATAAAAAAAAAATTGCAACCTTCAATTTAAGCGAAAGTTACAGTAAAATAATTTAAACTATAAAAGAACACTCTCTTGATATTAGTTGAGTATGTATTCAAAGAATCAAGGAACAATCCCATGTGAATATTTTCAAATTTGTTTCATTTTATCTATAGTTGGATAGCTTTGTTCCCGATTTAAATTTCAAAAAATAAGTAGAAAATAGCCAAATAAATCGAAAAATTAGTTTTGATATAAATGTTTAAGAAATATTAAAACTTCAGGACAAGCAGACATCGAATGTTAAAGACTTAATTTTCTTTACTCACTGAAAAATTAATATGTGTAACATAAAGACTCAAAAGTACTGGCATTGAATTTTTGAAATTTTAAACACTCAGCTGCATACTTCGGAAAAATTGCATTCATTTTTTTATATAATTGCAGCTGAAATCTTTTCACCTTCTTAATAAGAAAATGATTTCTGAATTCAATTCTATATGCATAAATATCTATACTTATATAAAGCTCAATGTGAGTGTGTGGGTGTTTGTGTGTGTGTGTGTGTCTGTTGGCTCTCTACAGACCAGATCGTTCGACCTACAGCTACCAAATTTGGTACATGTATACCTTGGAGGATGGAAATGTGCACCTGGTGTCCCTTTTTTGAATTTTTAATTAGAATTTTAATTATTAATTAAAAACTAACTTTTTAATTATTAATTAAAAATTAAATCTTTTCATTTCCCCACCGACAAACGAGTAAGACTTCAGTTTTTTTCCCCCACGCTATCGAGGATAGGCGTAACATATATTCGGCCGATTATTTCAAACGATTTTGTTTATTTTCTTAGTGTTTGATGCATTTAAAGTTAAACATTGTTAATTAATCGATCTTTCAGATTCATTCTGAAGTACTTTTGAATTAAAATAAAACATAATAAAGGAAATTTAAAATGTCTAATCTGCACAGCGTTACCCCAACTGGCATAGAAAATCCACACATTTCCGGTACCATAATTGGTGTTGAAAATTCACGCATGCGCAATGTGTTCTGATTGTTGACAACTCTCTTTTCAACTGATACGGACTTGATTTTGAAGGCTTAACATGTTTCAGACCGATTATTTCAAACGATTATGTTTATTTTCTTAGAGTTCCATGCATTTAAAACTAAACATTGTTAATTAATTGATCTGCTCATGATGAATCTGACAAAATTTTGTAGAAAACTTCTTGAAATATTACATAAATTAAGAAAGAAACTAAGAATTAAGAAGGAAACATAAATTAAGAAAGAAATTAAGAAATTATTAAAATTAATTTTTTAGTGGCCATATGGTTTACATACTCAGCGACTCTTTTTTGAGTACTCACATTTTTAAAAAAAGTGCTTCGTTTCAGTAAAAATTTTTTGCAAATTAACTGTTTTTCCACTTTAATTTAAAGCATAAATTCTATTAGAGCTAACGGAAAATTTATGAGATACATATTACGTTATGGCTGAAGGCATTTCAATTATGAATGAATTCTATGACTATCAAAATTGGAAGTTTTAAAATATTTTGATGAAAAATCGGCTAAAATAAGAGTTACCTAAAATATTTTATTATTAAAATTTTAACGAGTATTGAGATTGGTGAACTGGCTGGTAGCCAAAGGCGGCTAGTATATAATATATTTATGCATAATGCATGATTCTATTTTCATAAATATATATAATATGCATATAAAAACTTTTCTGAATTCCTACCATTAAAAATTAACTATACCTCTTACCTGTAACCACTCTGACGTTTTACTCTGTCCGAATACTTTTGATTATTACAAAGAGAGTTGCTCTTCAATGGATAACTTTAAAAAAGTTTAGATGCAAAATCAATGTGGAGGGATTTCGTGATATGTCGATGATGTTTTAATTGAAATCGCGAGTAATCACCTAATCCTTTTAAAAATCAACGGATGTTTAACTGTATAAAATACTTAAATGCATTCACGTGAGTATTATGAATTTTGATCTCTTCAGTTGTGCATCATTCCGAATCAAACTTCTTTGCCAACAGTATTGACCTTGAACATCGCGATTACTCCGTATGTCTTAAACGGATAATGATTAGGTAATGATGTTACTCCAGTTTGTTCGTTTTTAGTTTCATTCATTTTATATTCCATCATTCATTTCTTTTACCAATCCACTCAAATTGGACCATTACTGAAATCGATACCCTGCAAATTCGGTGTTATTTCTGTTATTCACTCAGCGATATTCAACTCTAACCAGACAACCAATAACGAGGTAGAAAATCTGACCTTGAACCACCTATAGAAAATACATAAACTGTAGTTTAGTTCAGTTTAGTTATATTAATGTCCCGTTTGAAGCAACACTAGGGCTATTTCGGGACGGACCTCGTAATTTTGAACCGCGATCAGATGACGAGGACGACACCTGAGCTGGCACCCCCCTCTCCACACCACACCACACCAGCGGGAGGACGTTTGGTCAGGACGGATTTAACGTGCAACAGACCCCCCTTACACGACGGTTCTTCGGTGGAATTGTATATCGAACCTGAAACCCTCCGGTTCCGAAGCCGAGACCTTACCACAAGGCCACCGCGGTCATCACATAAACTGTAGTAAACGTCGGAAAATTGCATTCATTTTTTTCATATGAATGCCTTCAAAATCTGATAAAGTTGTATTTACCTTCTTAATAAAAACAACTTATGAACTCAATTTTGACTCTTATCACTAAAAACTGCAAAAAACTATTTTTAAAGCAACACTGAAATTGACTTTCCCTTGTTTCTTCGTTGCTACTCGTCGTTGTTATTTCAGAAGAGGTGTCCTAAAACGGGCAACTTCAAACATTTTAAATGCAAAATCAGTCTCGGTGGACATAGTGGTAGATTGGTGGTATTTCAATCGAAATCATGTGAAACATCTTTATCTGTTTAGAAATCAATGAATGTTCAATTGTTCAAAATACTTAAGTACATTCACACGATTATGAATTCCGATGTCATTTATGAATTCCGATGTCCTTTCTACTCTCTCTTGAGTCGCAGTGACCTGCTGATAAAGTCTCCACTTTGGGACTGGAGGGTTCTGGATTCGAGATTTCACTAAAGAACTGTCGCATACTTGGTGCATGTTAAATATGTCGGGGTCAAACATTCTTCCTCTGGAGTGGTAAGGAAGTCGGGAGAAGGGAGTGCCATCTAAAGTATCGTCCTTGTGATCTGATCCTCGGCTCAACATTATGAGGTTCTTACCAATATAGCTCTAGAGTTTCTTTAAAACTGTATTTTAGTAAAACTAAACTGAACTAATATAAACTCCCAGACCCTCTTCATTTCCATCTAAGCTTGAACATCACGATTGCTACGTATAACGTTTACGGTGTGGGATTACTCCACTTTATTCATTTTTAAAGTTATTCATTTTGTAATCCATCTTTCATTTCTTTAACTAATCCTAAATTGGTCACTTAAGAGAACAATGTGTCGTGCAGTTCCGGATATTTCTATTATTCGCTATTTTCATTACGATTCCCAATTTGAAAAGATAACTTCTCCAATACCCAGACTCAACTTTTGAAATAATAAAGAGTGCAAACTTTCTAAGGATAAGACTTATACTTCATATCGCTTTCATAATGTGTAAAGCACATCAGGATAAATTTTTTGTTTCTGGGACTTTTCACATATTTCTTTGTGTAATTCGGCCTTATTTAGTTTGGGTTATTCTTCATCCGCTTACAAAGACTAAAAAAATTTTAAAGTCCAAATTAGGTGAATGTTCATATTAGTGAAAAGTGTACTCAAAGAACCAAAGAACAAGCCTATGTTAACACTTTTAACCATCAGTTTTATTATGGCAGTAGTTTGACAGTTACTTTGTTCCTGAATTGAATTTTGAAAATATGTAAAAAAAAAATAATTAAATTAATCAATTTTGTTATATGAATGTCTAATAAACATTAAAAATCAAGTACAGATGAATATCTTATATTAAAGACAATATTATCTAATAAAAGAGAAATTATATGTGCTACAGAAACACTCAGAACTATGGCGCAGTAGTGGTCTTAAAATTTTAAACACTCATCACCATATCTCGGAAAATTGCATTAATTTTTTTTCCATAAGAATGTTATTAATTTATCTATATCCTATATCTATATATATAATGATAATAAAGCTCAATGTGTGTGTGTGTGTGTGTCGGCGTTCTACAGGCCAAACCTTTCGACCTAGAACTACTACATTTGGCCCATGTATATGTTGGAGATCGGAAATGTTCACCTCGGAGCGATTTCTTTTTTCTTTTTTTTAGATTTCAATTGAAATTTATATTAATTAGAAATTAATTGAAATTTTGTCCTTTTTTCGAGATAACTTTCAAAAATGTTATGGCAATAAATTTATTTTTACATCAAATTAAAGTTTAAAATATTAACTTTTTAATCACTTTTTTATGTTTTAACCAATACACTAAATTAATAATTTTAATAATTTTTTTAAAAAAATTAATCATATTTTTATTTTTGAAACAAAAAAGATAAAATTTAACCTACACGAGCATTTTAAGCTTCAATGAGGAAAAATTAGCTCATGAGATAAAAAACTCAAAATAAATTTTTTTTTAATTATTATTGCAAATAAAATATAAAAAAGTGTAATTTTCAGCACTTATGAAATCCAATAAACATGAAGTATAATATTTTCTAAACAGTAAATGCAATACAAGATTTTAAATAGTCTTTTACAATATATCCATTATTATTTCAATAAATCAGCTTAATTATGCAAACATAATTTAATATATGTCCTTTCAATTCAGGGTCCTTCGGCCTATAAGCTTTTAATAATCGAAATACATGTATTAAAATGGTCTAAACGAATTAATATATTTTATGCAACTTTAGAAAATCTCTAATTAATATTTAGCTTTTACCTGGATCCTCTGCTCTGTGAATCATATTTAATAAAATATTCTTGAAACACTAATATTTCAAATAAAAAGAGTTGCACTCCAATCACCACTAAAACTGACAGATTTATGAAACTTTTGAGTATAGTTATTCAATAAAAACGAGTGATTTTAGACCATTTCATTTACTGCCTCAAAGATGATACCCCAACCAGAGCACAGGCTTTCTCAAGAATGATTGGCCTAAGATCATTATAATGCTGATTTTTCTAAACTATTCTATTAAAATTTCATAAAACCGGTGAGATTTGATAGCAGAAGATAGAAACTTTCAGGAGAAAATGAAGAAAAGTGTAAAGACTAATTTACAGAATATGATTCTTTAGGGCCAAATGAATGTATAAAATTTTAACTTCATAATTTCTTTTAATTACATTTGTTGAACGAAACAAAATAAAATATTGTTATTCCCGACATTTAAATCTTTTAGAAAGTAAAACTAAAAACTTAATTTCATGGGGAATCTGAAAATATTTTGTTAAATAATTCTTGAGATATTACATAAATTTTGAAAATTATTCTGCAGTGCACATAAAACTTAAATGCTGAAAAACTCGGTTTTTCATATCCATACTTTAAAAAAAAGATGAATGATTTCAGTAAAAAGTGTTTTTATATTAATTACAGTTTAAACATTTTCACTGTAATTTAATATTGAAATTTTGCTAAAGCTAACAGAAAATTAAAGAGATGGTACATTATGGCTTAAGAACTTTATAATAGTATGAATTAATTTTGTGATTATCAAAAATACTTTAAAAATATTTTCATGAAGAAGCTATTAAAAGTCAATTACATAAAATATTTAATTGAAAATTTTAACAAGCATTAATATTGGTGAAACATCTGGTTGCTAATGGCGGTGAGTACTTATATTAAAGCTCAATGTGTGTGTTGGTGTGCATGTGTATGTTGGCGCTCTAAAGGTCAGACACTTCGACATACGGCTACCAAATTTTGCACATTTGTATACTGGAGGTCGGAAATGCGCCTCGGAGAGTTTAAAAAAAATTTAAATAGAGTTTTAATGAGCTAAAAATTAAGCGAAATTCATCATTATTCTGCTATAACTTTTAAGCAGAAAATTGATCTTTACATCATATTAAAGATCAAAAAATATTATATTAATATTACTAATATTATATTATTATTACTAATATTTTAACCAACAAATTAAATTTCTATTTCTAACGATTTTTTTAAAAAAAATAATTTAGTCAACATTTTTAGCAATTTATTTCCCACAAAATAAGAATAAAATTTAACCTGTCTGATCACACTACGAGTGCATGAGGAAAAAATGAGCTTTTATCAATATGTTGCCATTATATTAATAAAAGTTCAAATTAAAAAAATAAATCAACTATTATTGCAAATTAAGCATTTAAAAATATAATTTTCAACCCATGTCTGTATGAAAGGAAATAAATATGAAATATGATAGTTTCTAAAAAGCACATGCAAGGAAAACCTTTCGAGGAATATCTATGTAACTCATTCAATCAATCTACTTTATTTAAGGCAAATGTGGTTTAATATAATATACAGAAGATCCATTCAAATCAGAGCCAAATGGCTAATTAATAAACCTTTCGTAATAGACATATATGTTTGAAATGTTCTAAATGAGGTAAATAATTATATTTTATGTAACTTGTGGCAATAAATGCTCTGATTGTAAATTACGAATTTTAAATATTTACCTATATCCTCTGAGTCATATTTAACAAAGTATTCTTGATACACTATTATTTTAAACAAAAGTAGACACTCCAATTGACTACGCCGATCACTAAAATTGACTGGTTTATGAAAATGTGAATATTATTCCATAAAAACATGCAATTTTCGTTCTTTCCAACCACTATATTCACTAAAAAAATAACAATTCCGAGCCAATCAGTGCCCTGAATTTCCTCAAAGCTCATTATAAGAGAACATTTTTTTATATTTGTATGTCTGTGTGTTTTGGTTCTCTACACGCTAGACCATATCACTTAGAGCTACCAAAGCACATATTTAGTTTGAAGAAAAGAAATGTATAGGTCGGAGAGATTTTTTTGAAATTTTAGTTAATTAAAATGAATCTAAATTCTGTAATTTTCCGCTATAACTTCCGAAAATATTACAGAATTAAAATAATTTTTACATCCTCTTAAAGTTTAAAATTAATTTTTTCAACGATATTAATGTTTTAACTTATAAACTAAATTAAAATTTCTAATGAATTTAAAAGGCATTGTAATCACATTTTCCAACAATTTTTTTTTTCTCAAAAGTAAATTTAATCTGCATGAGCCAGTTAAGAATGCGTGGGGAAAATGTGCTTTTATTAGAGCGTTGCCGTCATGTTTACAAAAACTGAAACTACAAAATTAATTCAACTTTTTCTGCAAAATAAACGCAGAAAAGTGTAATGTACAGCATGTGTTTGCATGAAATGTGATAAATATTAAATGTGTTATTCTCTATAACATTCTAAAATTATTATATTATTAAGTCAATAAATAATTTTTATTTAAGGTATACATTGCTTAATACATAAAATGCAGGGCTAAAATGCTAATTCTTAGACTTGATTATTTGGCGTATATATCTAATAAAAATTTTCTAAACGAAATAAATAGTCATATCGTATAAAGTTTTAATCAATAAATATTCGAATGAATTACATATTGTAGATATATTCTGTTCTTTGAACCCTATTTAATAAAATATTCTTAAGACACTAATTTTTTAAATTAAAAACAGTTCAACTTTTTTGTAATTAAAACTGACTGAGTTATAAAAAAATTAAATGCTTCTATTCCATAAAAATGCGCGAATGTAGATCAGTCCATCGACCGTCTTGAAGAAAATACGCCTGTCAGAGCTTGAATTTTTCCCAAGACAGTTTGTTAAAAAATGAAATTGTTGATTGCCCTAAAATAAAGATATTGGAAGCTTTATAAAGTCATGTTTCATTGCAGAAGATTGAAATGCTAAACTGCCAAAAAATTCACTGAATGTGATTTATAAGATGAAAGGACTGTGCAAATTTTAGACTCCATGATTGTTCTTCTGTCTCCTTCAGAAATACATTTTTAGATTGAAATAAAATAAAATATTATTTACAGCATTTTAATCTTTTGGAAGGCAAAACTGAATTTGTTATGGAATCAGTGAACTTTTTATTGAATAATTCTTTAAAATATTGCACAAATTCCAAAAGAAATATTCTGTAGTATACATAAAATTGCAATGCTGAAGGATTCAATTTATTTTTGCAGTCCTATTTTTAAAAATATATGTTTAGTAGCAACAAAACATTTTTCATACTTTTTTGAAGTTTCATCTCTTCTGTTTCGAATTTAAATTTCACTACAAAGTAAAGTACTAACTCAAGACTGCAAATTGGAGAGATATATAGTGCAATGAAAAAAAATATAGCAAGGCTTCTACAATTATACGAATTATGTGACCATCGAAATGTGAAGTTTGAAAATATTTTACTGAAGAAGCTATTAAGAAACCAGGTACATAAATATTTAATTTAAAATTTTAGAAAGCATCACTCCTGAATAACCAGTAGATCGACAAAAGTGGCTACTATCTGATAACGCTCTGTATACCTTCGAAATGAAAAGAAAAAAAAGTTTATGAATTCAAATTTGTGTCCTACCACTAAAATTTTAAAAACAAAGCTTTTATAGAGATACTGAAACCATCTCTCGTGCTTTTAACTTATCTTTCGTAAAAGTTTCAGAAGAGGTGTCCTAGAAGAGACAACCTTAAGCAACTTAAATGGAAAGTTAATTTTATAGGATGCTATGATATAATGGTGTTTTAATTGAAATAACCTTGCTAACTTAAAAAATCAACGGATACTTAGTTGTAAAAAATATTTGTATATATTATGATTATTATAAACTTGGATGCTTCAATTGTGTATCGCACCTAATGTCCTTTTTCACAGCGACACGATTTCGACATCTGGTTCTGAGGGCTCGAGATCCGATTTCAATGAAGAACAGCTGTGTGAACTGATCTGGAACGTCGAGGAATTTTCGATGTGGCGAGGAATTTTAGAAAGAAGAGCACCGGCTCAAATGTCGGCCTCGTCATTTGACTACTGTAGTATGTTGTACTGTTGTAGTATGTTCAAAAGTATGTTGCCTATTCCAAAATAGCCCTGATATTGCTTTAAAACTGAACGTCAATAAAACTAAACTATACTAATCTAAACTCCTGATCCCTCTTCTTTGCCAACTTAGCTTGAACATCATGATTACTCCTTATGACACTAACGGTGTGAGATCACTCCAATTTATTTATTTTTATTGTTATTCATTTTATAATCCGTGTTGCATTTTTTAACGAATGCGCTTAAATTGACTATTTAAGAGAGTCACGTGCCACTCAGATTCGGCTATCTGTATTATTCGCTACCCCCCCCCCCCACCTGCGATTTCCATTTGAAAATATCACTTCTCCATTATCCAGGTGTATTATCCAGACATTTTGCAATAATAAAGAGTGCATTTATTATACCCGCTATCCATCGACACCCCTGACTAATTTCCCTTATATATTTGCAGTGTCCATTGCAAAATGAATGGTGACATAACAGTAATCCCAAATTATAATATCCAAACTTCCGCTTCAAGATGCATAGAGTAGTTGAATTTGCTTGTAAATGAAAGGAAAAGAAAGCTTGTTTACTTTGGTTACTAGAGGGTAATGTCCTAATGGGACAGACATTAGATCGCTTAAATTAAATCCCGTCGTTTGCAACAGAAATTAGATCCAATGCAAACAGAAAATTCTGAAAGAAACAATGACAAAAAAACTTGTCATCAAATATTTAATCATTGAACTAGGGAGTTAATCATATACTGACCCGCCAAAAGGCACACGGAAAACCCTCGAATGACCGACAGCAATTCTTGTGGGAAGTGTGGTGGAGTCCTAAGGGCCATCACTCGGTCACGGTATAACCAATCCCTAAGGAAGAACATCTCGCCATCGATGTGAGGTAGCCATCCCCACCCTTTCTCGTACCCTCAGAGATGGCGAGAACCAACCACCATACCAGAAGCTTTTCACCCTCAATTGCGAGGTGCCCCTCCGAGGGATAACGAAAACAAAACTATTCAAACAAAATCTTAAATTGTTTATCTTAGTGTAATTCTAAAATAAAGAATTGTGAAAAAAATTCACTGTTTATGAATGCAATGAAAATAATGTCATTTCTCCATTTAAATCAAAGAATGTCGGTGATTACATGATTTAATGCTTTATAAATATCTTTATAAAATTCATACTATATAATTTTAAATCTTTTTCATATAGAAACGCTTCAAATCATATTGCTTGAAAAGATACCACAAAAGATACATTGTCTCCACATCAAGGATTCTAATTGAAAAAAAAAAAGTGAATTTCCGATTGTGAATGATGTCATACCAATTGCAACTAATATCACACATAAAAAAGTGCTTTACCTTTTTGGAGTATTCTTCCAAAAATCATTCCGAAACACTTGTACATTGCAAGCTGCGGATACGAATATCATTTTCTTCTAGAAATCATTTAATTTCCATCTCTGAGAGAGCAAAAGAAAGACCAAAGAAACTAATTGATTTAAAATACTTAAATCAGCAATGCTTTGCGCAGCTTTTGAAAGCGTGCAGAGCTTTTTATTCAGTACAGCTAACGTTCTAAATCCTGATGCCATACTTTTTACATTTGATTAATTAAGTATATTAGATTTTGCACTCTGATATCAATATTTTGGAACAAATAGTATCATTACATTGGTTTCATGATAATTTGTCTTATAAAAACATAAGATATCATAACAGCTTTTGCTGAAATCTGAAAAAACAGCTAGTATTGACAACGATTACAAATAATTTATCTAGGATTTATCTCTTCTAATTCTTATTAGTCTATAAGCGTTACAAATCGCGTTTTTCATTGAAATACAGAAAAACATTTCATACAGAATTTGCAGTTTTAAGTTTTGAATAGCCGGATGTCTGTTATCATAATTCTGCTCCACATCCAAGCATTTAAAAACAATTTTTTTTTAAATAAATTGTTTTCAAAGGGATTTTTTTCTTCAATTGTATGTGATTTCCTAAAGCGTTTGGCAATAAGGATATGAATGAGTCTTATACTTTATTCTGATTTTATTCGAAGTTCTTTAATTCGCATCAAATAAAGTTTCTCCTTTGTGAGAGTTTTCATTTTTCTTTTTAACATCAAAAAATTTTGGATCAAAGACGCATTAATCATACTTGTTCTGTCAGCCATTATTTTCTAAAATGACTTTATAACATCTGATTATAAATATATTGGAGTTGGTATAATCCGTCCTCAAACAACGTGCTGTTTCCTAAACAATTCATTTGCTGCTTTTGTGTGTGAAGAATAGAGTAGTCGGTTTAATTTTTTTGAATAAAATTATAAAAATAAGTAAAATTTTAAGTGAGTAAGTAAGAGTAATTCTTTCTGACATAAATAGTTCAGTAAAATTAAAGGCAAATCTCAGGTATGAAGTTAATTTTATTAATCATAGTAAAAACGTGTTTAAAATTAAAAAGCATTGTATCGAATTAATTTTATTTATCATATAGAAACACAAGTGCGGATTAAAGTTTAAAGAGGCATTGCGTATTTGGATCTTTGAAATGTTAAGCAATTTTTCATAATCCTAATAGTATTCTCAAAGCTAATAGTTATTGATTTTTAATTTCATTTATAAACAAATAAATATAAGTAATGAAAAAATAATTTCAGAACTTAATCTTCGCCATACCACAAAGAAACGCTAGAAAAAAAATAATTTGACACTGGTTGCTGCTCCTTTCGTGTTAAAACTTTAACTAAATTTATTCATTCCAAAAAAAAAGTTTTCCAGTCCTAATGTGGACCTTATAAATTTCCTTCAAAAAATTATCGTTTTTGTTCTATTGGCAAATTAAACAAATAAGTAAATAGATATATCGTTTGAGGAAATATCTATAGAGATATCATCGGGATAACTTTTATTTAATCTTTCAGAATTGGATTTAAAAATAAACTAGCTACTATAACGGTTTTGAATAAATGAAATGGTTTTCAATTAACTAAGGGTTATTATTTTGTGTTCAAACTTTTAAAAATCCTTTTAAAATGCCAACCTAATATCTAGTGTTAAAAATTCAATATTATCTACCTGAAAAGAAATTATGTTTGTAACAGAAATGTAAAAAAAAAGGCATAATTTGATATTTTGAGATTGTAAACAATTACAAATATAATTGGGAGTAATCTTGTTCTTTTATCATGTTAATGTTGGTGATTCACCTGAATGCCAACAGATGGCCCATTTAAAGGAATGAGCGCTAATTTTTTCTTTAGAGATACTTTATTATTCTTGAGGGTTTTGAGGTAAGCAGTCGCATTCTGCCGGCTTATGGATAATGTATGATATCAGGGTCACATGCCTAAAATTTACTGTTTGTATTTAAAATCTTCAAGAAATTAATATTTCGCTTGCCCAATACATACTATCGCAACCCTAAATAATTATTGTGATTTGAGTGAAGTGAGTCAATCATTCATTTGTTACAATATTCATTTAATTTCAATCTGACCATAACTCTTTTCACGATTTTGGATCTAATTCTATTATATACCTAATTAAATTGTTAAATGCCATTAAATGCAGATAATAAAAACTACTATTCAATTTCTAAATAAATGAAGAGTGTTTGAAATAAATCTTGTTCCTCACCACTACATTTTTTTAAAAAAATGCTTCTTAAGATGGCATGGACAGGCGAGTTCCTTGTGTCATTATGAATAAATTTCTGGTAATTTCGGTTAAGGTGTCCGTCAAAGGATAACTGTATTAAGTGCAAAATAAGTTATTCTACTTTGTATTGCTTTAAATGAAAAACGTATTAGTTAATGCTCTAACAATAAAAAACGAAAGTTTATCGGATCAGAATTTTTTATCATATCCAAATAATTAATACAGGGACACTAATTATTGTGCACATTTAGAAATAACAAACTCGAGCTCTACGCCGTCCTTCACTATGTTATTTTTAGCAACCTCTTCAACCTCTTCCATGGTAGCTTGGTGATAAGATCTCGGCTTCGGAACCGGAGGCTTTCAGGTTCGAGACCCGATTCCACCGAAGAAACGTCGTGTAAGGGGGTCTGTTGCACGTTAAATCCGTCCTGACCAAACGTCCTCCCGCTGGTGTAATGTGGTGTGGAGAGAGGGGTGCCAGCTCAGGTGTCGTTCTCGTCATCTGACCGCGGCTCAAAATTACGACGTCCGTCTCAAAATATTCCAAGTGTTGATTAAAACGGGACGTTAATATAACTAAACTAAACTCGGAACTAAAGAGTTTCATGTTCGAGGAAATTCCAACGGTGAATTGTCGCGTAAGCGGGGCTGGTGCACGTTAAATAAATCGAAGTCAAATGTTCTTCTTCTGCTATGGAGCTGAAGCTTGGAAAGAGATTGGCGCCAACTCAGGTGTCGTGCTAGTCATCTGATCAATGTTCAAAATTAGGACTTCCGTTCCAAATTAAATCTAGTATTGCTTTTTAAGGGGGCGTTAGTATAACTAAACTCAGTTTCCATTTCTAGCATCTTCATGAGACATACAAATTCGATATTTTCCTTCAGATGTGAATCTTTCTTCATCCCTTTCCTTTACACCTGACATTGACAATGACTCAGTACAAGTACATTTTGGAAGATAAATTCATTCTATTGAAATATTCATCTTGTAATCCGTCACTCCTTTTGTAATCATTTTTCTTAGGTTTCGCACTCAAGAGAAATCTAAACATTGCAATTCCCTTAGCTTTCAATCTCCATCTTATCGCAATTCGAATCTCAATTTGGAGAAAAAAAACCTCTAATTTCCTGGCTGAACACTTTTTAGGACTACAATGTTCATTTAGCCTCCCCCCGCCATTCCACAATATCAATCAAATTCGCGCAGTTCGTCCATAATGACGCCGGAAACTTTTGAATACGTCTCGCCTGAAAACAGATGAACGTCCTGCTAATACACTGAGATTTATGCATTTCATGCGCTATAAAACTGCTGCATGCATATTCATATACTGCTTTTGATATCCAATGAATTGTGTCATCTCAGGGTATGCATATGCGTAAGCAAATATAAACTTTTAGAATTCCGTTGTTCGCATGTTATAAGATTGAAAAGCAGACATATTTCCAATAAATATAAATAAATATTGAAATTAAAAATTCAAATTCAGTTAGGTTTTGCTAATATTTTTTTCCGATATCATAAACATTTTATCCGATATTCACATTCAAAAGTGATGCAACACTAATCACTAATAATAAATACGATAAGCTACAACGTAAGTAATATTTGCACTACTTTTAAGGATCTTCAAATCAGAAAGTTATTTATTTCTAAAATTAATTTTATACAAATATTTCTTTTTCACCAAATTTAAATAATTCTAAGTGAAAGGACACATGTTTTTTTTTTTTTTTTGTATTTGAAATATTTTATTTTTTATTTTTCAAATCCTCAGCAGAATTTCTCCGAATGAGGCCTATATATATATTTTTTTCTTCATCCATATTGTCTTAGATAAATGAATATCAAAATTTTCCTTTTTGGAAATCGATAAATATTCTGACCTTTAATTTAAGTTAAAGGGTGTGTGATCATTTTTTTCACTATTCCATTGTCAGAAATGACTTTATAAAAGGATTAAAGTACCTCAATTAGATATGTAGAGATATTTTTAGAAAATGTCCTTAATGTTCGGAGTTTTGCTTTATATTTTATCCCGCATATTTTAGAATTTGCTACCTACTCTGCCCTCATCGGAATACATTTTAAAATTAATTAGAAACTTCATCCAATTTATTGAACTGTTTTGATATAAAATTAAACAAACATTAAGAAACAAGATCATCTTGATAACTTATGTTACATAGGAAATTTCCTGTACAATATTTTTAAACCATTAAAATTGGAAAAATTTTACTTACTTTTTAATACGTTGAAAAAGGAAAAAATTATTAAAATTGCTTGAGATAGTAATGGTTGTACTCTTTGAGTAACCAAATTTAGTGCAGAAGTGTTTGTGAACAACAGGTATTCTTCGAGGAATCCCTGAAATGTGAGCATACTTACTATAATGTCGTTAAAGCTTTAAAATGTGGTACATGAAATTCTGAATGCAGATAATTGACTATATGTTTTATTCGAAGAAATACTGAAAAGCAAGATTTATTTTATCGTTATTAGTGTAAAGTCTATTCAAATGAATAATAAGGCAGTCAAATCTCCCCATGTCCATAATCTTTCGTCTACCCTCCTATACAAAATCGAAAATATAACTACAAAATTTCCCAGAGGTAAAAGTTAGAAAAAATTCCATTTAACTCTCCCTTTCTTTCCAATAGATTTCTCCTATTACATTTCCTAACTATGCCCACAGGGCCCATTCTAATTAATGTAATGTTATAAAGAAAAATATCTTGTGTTGGACGTTCTACTTTATTACACATGACTCATCAGTTATTTAAAAAAAAAAAACTTTTAGACAGAGAGTTGGTTTTGCGTGGTACAAATATTGGTATACTAATAGTAGAGAAATAAGGGCGTGTGAAAATTTATTTATCTGGTCAAATGTAGGAGAGTCAGAATCTAACGTTGCTTACAACACTGATTAATTGAAATTGAATCTCCTGCTTTAAAAACTTGATTTCCTAAACGTCAAGAAATGGAAAAATTAAAAAAGTTTCTAAATATATGAGAGATGATATTGAATCGAAATAGCTTTAAGTATTTATTATGAGTAAAATAAAATTCAGAAAGCTGCAGGATCTTTACATATTAGTCAGACAAAATGAAATCTAAGTACTCAAATTACCGTTTCTTGATGATATTAAAATTTTCATAATCAATTAAAATATAAAAATACAGAAAAGTGATAAAAATTTCATCAAATAAAAATTGAAATTTCAAAAAAAAAAATTGAAATCATATTATTAATAATTTGATAAATCTTTTTTCATGAAGTAATTTTTTCATGAAGTAATTAATGTTTCAATATTATTTTCATAAAATAATTCGTAATTGCATTTCATCTGTTTTTTAAAAGAACTCGATTCATTTTCACCTTTATATTAAGAGGTCAATCGATTATCAACAATTCTTCTTTCTTCTGTATTTCACATTAATCACATTTCAACGAATTTCCTATTTAGTCACTTAAGCAGTTCTTCTGGAACATTTTTTATTGATTAGTTTTGTATTTTCCATCAGTGCTGAAAAACGTGCTGAAAATTCCAGCCAAGATGTGGGTGGCAAATTGCTTAGACAAATTGCTGATGTAAAAAGAAAATATCCTTACCCATTTCTAATTTAATACAATAAAAGGCTCACCATTCTACATACAGTTTTTTAAGAATATTCTTATAAATAGTGAGACAAATTATCAAACATAACTTTTCTAAATTTAAAAAATACAGTTGCTTCAAGCCATTCTAAATTTTTAGCACTTTTGTGTATTCAGCACATTAATTATAGTAATAATTGCGAAAATTTCTCTCCTGGAATATTAAATTCGCATTTTTCTCAAAATAGGAAAATATCATAAAGTCTTTTCTTTCATTTAATAAATTTTCATTCTTTAAATAAATTTTTCTTCCATTTAATTTGTCACTTTTAATGTATTAGAAAGTGACGTTCTGGAAAATGAGATTTTATTGAGCATAGGGAATATGCATATGAACTTTTAAAATTCTTATATTAATGAAATAAATCTTCTAACTCTATTGACATGTAAAATAATTTGAGTCTAGAATTATCATTTTTGCAAGTCATATCAAAATAATTAAATACAATAAGTTATAAGTTTTCATAAAAAAAAATCATACATGATTCCAAACATGAAATAATTTTTTAATTCCTTTCAAGAATGCTTAAGTATTCTCTAACGTATAGTTAATTACTAAGTAAATACAATATTTCATATGACTGATATCGTAAATAACAAATGTTTATTTTTTGAATTTAAGCAGGTGTTAGAAATAAAACAAATAAAAAAAGCTGTGTGAAGTTGCGAATGCATAAGCAAAAGTTTGAAATTTTTAAATCCAGTTATTCCTAAGGTTAGCATTTTCGTTTTGATTCAAAAATAAACACCATCAATATCAAACCTCATAGATATTTTTTTTATTTAATTGAAGTAAGAATGAATTGCGAAATTCATTTCTTTTTTTCATACATGAAATATTTTCAAATTCTAAAAAGGCTTAAATTGGAAATATTTACAGTTGGAAATTAAAAATATCGTTGATAATATTCCAGGCTACTGCTAACTTTTAAAACATTAGTTTCCAGTGAATTACTGAAAACTGAAATGTTTCTACAGTTAATTTTTGATATGTTTAGAAATTTTCTAATTACCTCAGTTAAGTCTTAATCTTCACTATATTTTCAAGTTATCGTCACAATATAAAGCGCATATGTCTATATGCTATTATCACAACAATAAGAAAAACACAAAAACATGTTATTAATGGATACATGTGCTTTCTCCTTTCCTGGAAACCTAAATTCTAACACTCAGATGAATTTGCATCTCAGAAAAAATAAGTTGTCATTATTATTAACAGAGATTTCAGTTCAACAGGAAAATTCTAAGTAATGTTATACAAAATAAACCGGCGTTTCAGTAATATCAAATTTTAAAATAGCGATATTTACAAAATTTATAATAATGCACCGCTTTGCTGTTTAAAATAAGAGATCTGAGTTCTTAGACTAATAAAGTACGCAACTCACGGTTGTAAATTTAGATACTTTCTAATCTTTTATTTGTAATTTTATAATAAGAATATCATTAAATGAACCGAAGAACGGTGATATGAGAGAAAAAGGAAAAATTAGAAGAAAGTTTACTCATAAACTTCAAAATTACTAGGTTCTATTTTACTCCTTTTATATTTGAAATTCCTTCGCTTCCAGATGCTCTTGCAATGTGGTGCAGATTTATTAGATTTACATTTGGCGAAATGAAATCCTTGAAATTGTTGATAACTTCTAATCCGAGATGGTGGCAACATAGTAGCGATTTGTTGTAGAACCACGCATGAGTTAATCTAATCTGCTAATGAAGAAATGATAAATACAATAAAGGCAACAAGCATGCGCAAAATCGTGCTCTGCAAATGCACTTTCGGAAAGTATTTAATGCATATAATATGTACATTAAATATTTTATCAACTATTGTGATTAATATTTTTTTATTATATTAATAAAATAAGAATGAAAATTTTATATTTCAAAACCTAAATTCCTTTTTTTCACTTAGATATGCTATATAAAATTATTAATACAGATATAGATAATTTTATATGTCGCATTGTTTTGCTTGAATATAAAAATTGGCTACTTCTATAAAAAAATAACAGATGAATAATATTTAAAGCAAAAAATTCTCTTATATGAAAATATTTCAAATAATAATGCACTTTTGGATCCAGTACCACAACAGAAATATGAATTAGTATTTCCATATTCATGTCGCCAGCTGACAAATTAAAGGTAAAAACTACTGTCTTTAAGATTTATTTAAATCTACCAAATGGCTCCGACGTGCTTGAAATAACAAAATCATCTTATTTTGCATTTAATGGCTTGATTCTCACAATGCAAATGCCGACAAAATGCAGACTGGACAGACATTGCACTTCTTTAGATTGTGCGTGACAGAGACTTTCAGATATTATCTTTGTGGTAAAAACCGTGTTTGTTTGGAATAAACATTAAATGCAGTTATTTCTAAAATATTCATTAAACATTCACTTGTTAATTAGAGGCACGAAACATTCTAAGAACGAAGTTTTGCGCAAAATCCTATCCATTCTAGGAAAACAGCCCAACAAATTATATACATGTATGAAGGTATTTTATTTATTCGGTTATTTCAGTCAGAGAGAATTATTTCCGTACAGAGCACCAATCTCTGCGATTAAATTTTTTATAAAAAATGCCAAAATAGTGAAGTAATTGAAAACTTTTTAAACACCCCTGTTTCTTTTGTGATTTGAGTTTAATTGTTTTGTTTTAAATTTTCGAAACTTTTTTATCATTTCAACTTCGCTTTTCCAAGAAATATATCAATTCAGTATCTGATAAATCAGGTAGGATAGTATTTGTAATTTGAAAATTATTTTTGTGTACCAATTTTATTTGAAACAAAATTTATCTCCCTAATATTTTGATTGTTTTGACATTATTTCGATATGAATGATATTCTTTCCTTAAATAAATTTTTATCATGTTATATAATCACTCATTATAATTCATCTATTTGTTATAAAATGTATGTAATCTTCTATGATATTAAATAGGACATTATTTTTTTTTTCTTCCCAAGTTCATTTAAATATCGTATAGAAGCAAATGAATAATAATAAAAAAAGAAATAAAACCAAAATTCTGCATTTCTTACATTTTCAAATAAGTATTGGTTAAAATTATTACGACCTTACTTAGAAATCAAAACTGAATGTATATCAATTTTGACAAATATGGATACTTTATATGTAACGGAAGTTAGGATGAATTTTTGAAACTCATAATTATAATATGAATGACACTTAAATATTTTTTGATACTTTTTTAACATCATGCAGAAATTTATCCTAGTCATTTAATAATATTCATTTTATTTGTTAAAACCTGGAATTACTTTATATTACCTTACATGTTAAAAAATAACTTTTTTATGATTGGATATATTGATTCACCTGTAGAATTTTTAACACATTTTTGCCATTGAAGACATTCTAGATATTTAGTGTAATTATGCACTAGAACTTTTTTAATGTGGGAATACATCATTTTTCTATTAAATAAAAACATAATCATGTCATTATAAGCTAACAGTAATCATTATATTAAGCAAATATAAAAGTTTCAGTATAAAATGTGGAGCTCAGAATAAATTTATTTTTGAAACATTTTATAAAAATAACCATTTTAATAACCGTAATAAATACAGGGTGTTTATTTAGTCCCGGTCCCATTTTGATGTTTAATAACTCATAAAATAATGAAGATATAAACAAACTTATGGCATTTATTGATGGAATAACTCATATATTTTCCTTTTCAGGTTTGAACATTTTTATTTTTGTAAATATCGTCTGCGCGTGTGGTTAATTTGAGATAATTTCATTTTCCAGTCTAAATATCTGTACTTTTCTAAATATCGTCTGCTTATTAATTGCCTTTTTCTCTCTTTTGTTTTTGGCAACTATTGCAATGTTATATTTACTTTTCATGTGTTTGTTCAATGTAGTACTTTTGTATGTGATGTTTTATTCGAGCGGATATTAAGCATACACCACAAGAGAAAGCATAGCATCCTTTCATGTTTCTGGCATTGTTATTCGCCATAATTTGCGCATATGGGGATCTGAAAAACCCCATGAATACCGTGAGGCACAAAGGGATTCCCCAAAGGTTAATGTGCGGTGCGGACAAATGCCCGACCGAGTCATTGGGCCTTTCTTTTTTACAGAAAAGACGGTCTCATCAGTCGTATACTTAGACATGTTGGAAAACTTCGTATTTCTACAACTAGAAGAGCTTCAGCCACATGTCTTTTTGCAACAAGATGGTGTGCCACCTCATTAAGCTACCATCTTTCGTACTTCTTTGAATGACTATTTTCCAAGAAGATGGATTGGGCGAGGAGGTCCAGTTCCTTGGCCACCCAGATCACCTGACATAATGCCGCTGGACCGTTTCCTTTGGGGGTTTGTAAAAGACAACGTTTTCAGGAGGAGAGTGTCGAACATTGATGACCTAAAAGCCAGAATTACAACCGCAATAGGCTCTGTGGATGCTGACATGCTTGCCGTTACCTGGCGTGAAATTGACTATCGACTTGATATTCTCTGTGCGACGAAGGGGGCACACGTGTAAGTTCATTGACAAGGGTCATGAAACTTTTCGAGTCTATTTAACCATTTATGTTATTAATTTTAATCTATCTTTATAATTTTATGAGTTATTGAACATCAAAATGGGTCCGGGACTAAATAAACACCCTGTATAACTTTCAAAACTTCACTGGTGAGAAAATACGTTCATAAAAGTGTTATTGGATTACAAATATTATTGCATCTTGGTAAATTAAGCTAATATTATTCTCTTTTTGATGCTTTCATATTAATTAGTCCTGGTCCACAAGCATTGGTGCGATTACCTGGACAGGATTCCTCTGTAATTCCGGACAGGTACTACAGATGAGAGATAAAAAATATATATTATATTTACTGACCGGTAAAACGTTTTAAAGGACTGATATCGATGTGAAATAGAAATATTGGAAATGAAAAAAGAAAGAAAATGACATTTTAAAACAGATTTATTTGTAGATAATTATTATCATAATTATTTGTGGACTAGAATCTTAGTCAGGTTTCTTTAATAAATCGAAGAGAAAATATTTGATGCTACGTGGATCTGTGGATAGTAGCAGACTGATTCACGATTCAGGAGTTTCCCCGTCAATTAGTGATATAGATGTAGAATTCAAATATTGGAAAGGCAAAATAAATATATAATAAAACAAATATATATTTATAAGTAGACTTACTTGCATCAAAAATTGCAGTTATTTTTTAAC
>JAPMOR010079402.1:802820-841555 GCA_026543865.1 Argiope aurantia | reverse complement strand
TGCAGAGCGAGGTCTTCTGCAGGGAAGGGTAGAAAACAAAACTTTCTTCCTATTCAAATATTTCAGCTAAAACTCGCCTCAACCCACTTACTTGTTAGCAAGCAAATTCTATTAATTATAAATTGGGCAGTTTCATTTTATATGAAAATTTTATTTTTTAAGTGATTTATTTATAATTAATTTATACTTTATCGTTTAATTGACGTATTTCATTTCCTGCCAGAACAATCAGAGGAGAAGTAAGCAACGAGACACACAGCCGGTATGATGAATTCGGATACAATTACGCAAAGCATAATCCTTTCATTGCGGTGAGTGTATCTCATATTTACAGATTATGCATATAAAGAAATATATATTTGTCGCAACTCTTAGATATTTGCAATCTGAGTTTACAAAATATATTCTGGGTTACTAAAGTTAATGTGAACCATAAACAGCCTTCAAAACCATTGTGAAATGAATATATAAATAAAAATTAAAATGAAATCTTGGATCGTAAATTTCAAATTGTCATGTGAGAACCTAATTATGTTAAGTCTTAATTAATCTAAGTCATTAACCAGTTTAAACCGGTTTGAAACAATCTCTCTCTCTTTCTCTCTCTCTTTCTCTCTCTCTCTCTCTCTCTCTCTCACACACACACACACACACACATATAAATGATAATTTTTTAAAACTTTCATTTTCAATTTTTCTAGCTGGCAAACAAAGCTTTGAAGCTCGACTGATTTTGAGATGAAATGACAGTTATGATGTCATAGTTCTATGTCAACCGTTTAAGAACGCATCTGCTTTAAAAGAGGCATACATAATAATAATGCAACATTGGTAAAAGCAGGTAAAAAAATATATGCGATTAAAAGATGATGATGAAAATTGCCATTTATGCTTTATTCGTTGCCTACGCGATTTCGAGCTTCAATATTTATTGCCTACGTGATTTCGAGCTTCAAAACCTCCTAACCCAAACATTATGTTCTCACATGACAAAAAAAATCTAGAACTATGAGAATTTTTGTTCCAAAAAATTTCTAAGCGAGTTTCAAATTTAAAGTAAAAAAAATATACGTATTCTCGAATACGTAGTATAGAGAAAGTATAATAATCGACAAAAAATGTGAACAAATTTTGACGAATATCCATAAAACGCTTTGAGTTAGACGATTGAAATCTGGTAACCTGTCGTCTTAACACCGAATTTGCAGATATCTATCAAAATTTGAGCAAATTCCATGCTGTGGAAGTCCGAATATAAGTTAACACGAATACTACAAAACGAAGATAGATAGATAGCTGAGATTCGGCATACAGATTTAATATCTATAATATAGACACTGTAAAGTTTTGAGCCAAATCCAACTACGGAATGATTGTCTGTCGATCTGTATTTTCAAAAACTTGTAAACTCGACAGCTCAAAATAGCAAACGCGATAGCTCTATGATTTAAAAATATCAAATATGATATGGGATTTTGTGACTACAAGTGCAGTTTTGTGTCAGATCTTTGTTTCAATCGGTTGAGAAAAATGTTTAAAACACAAATTCGAATTTTTGGATACTGTTAACCTATGCTAAGGATTAATCATAAAATTAACTGCGCCAAGGATGGCACGATGGATTCGGAAAAAATGCTAACATCTCGCTAAAAGTTAATATTTCGTAATTATGGTACGCCACTCCGATGTAAGGTGCTCTTTGGTGTGACAAATTTATTACAGAATACGCGAGAAAGTTTTGTGGTGACCACTCCCGCTGATTAATAATAAATATGATTTATTTTATCCGAATGCCGTCTACAGTCAAAAATTGATGGCTTTTATAAGCTTTGATTAGGAAGAAGGATGGAAACAGATATATTTTCGATCAGAATTAGGTGACTTCATCTATAGTTACCATTAATATAGAATATTACCATTTTACAACCAATATAAATTTAATGAAACGGTTTTACTTCACATTTTGTTGTTGTTTATGGCAATTGTCATTGACAAGCTCACTGATGAAGTCGCGATTTTTTGCCGAGTTTTTGTGTCTCTTGTTTCAATAGCGTTATATAGGGCCAAGAGTACGTCTTAGCTACTCATGTGTCACAGCCTTTTTCGCGGGGCGGACTTCATTCATGCATTTCATTCATTCATCCACAGATCGTAATTTAGACCTGAATCAGAAAATGATCACCTCATATCCAGTAGCCTCGTGGTATTATCTCGATTAGGAGGACTGTGTGGCTACGACACATTTATACTTGCACCAGCCACCATGTACATAGAGAGCCTTCGGGCGGTGGGGTTCGAACTCACAAACCTAGAGATGCGAATCAAACGTCCTACAACCAGGCTATTCCGTCGATTTCTTTATTCACTTACCTGCAAACCTGATAACATTAAAATACAACGACTTAAGTAGGTTAAATTTAGCCTGTGTTGTTAAATTCTAATTTGAATCGATAAAAAGAAATGACCAAAGTGCCTACTCGGATTTTTTAACCATACTATGAAGCACAAAACACTCATGTACAGAGATCTGAAAACAAAAATCTCAGCAGTCGCGTCTTTCACAGCTTTAATCAAAGTCTCCAATTTTTATGTGGAAGAGCTAGGGTTATCAGGAAATATGCAAGACAGTATCAAGGTGTCCATTCCCTTTGGCCATTCTATTTTATAATAAAAACAATGAAGCTGGATACATATAATAGTGGAAATGAGAATAATCTTATTTATTATTTAATTTTTGATAATAAAATAATAATAATATTTTTTGCTTACATTTCGTGAATAATAAAAATATGTAGCTTGAATTTATTTGACATTTTTTTTTTAATTCCAGATGTTCCAATTACTGAAAGGTCTAACCGATACGTATCGCAGAATATCTAGGCTCGAAACTGTTGGATATACTGTAGAGAGAAGGCCTATTTTGGCAGTTCATGTATGTGAACTTGTATTTTCCTTTGTTATCATTTTTTTTCTCCAATGAAGTTTTATATACAATTGCAACATTTCTAATAATCTCCAATGCTATTATTTTTCTCCAAAGAAGCTTTGTGCAAAATTGCATTATTTATAATAATCCTTAATCTTATCCTTTTTCTTTTTTTCTACAGAGAAGTTTTAAACACAATTGCAACATTTATAATAATATAAAATGTTATTATTTTGTTTTTCTAACAAAGTTTTAAACACAACTTCAACATTTCTAATCACAGGTTTTTTTTTAAAATCCTTAGTAGAATATTTTTTCTTGGCAAATAAAAAATACAGCGTAGTCACGAAATCTTAACCTGATTAAAAAAATCACTATTGAATATAATTCAACAGAATTTTTATTATGGAAAATCATTAGTCCGACAGATGGCGCAACTTATTCAAAAATGATCAATGCGGTAGTGAGAGGGAGAAAACCTTAGGAAGCTTTGTAGACTCGGTAGTCTTAAAAGTTTTTCTGTTTCAGCTAAAATGTATTAAATTGATAAATGATTTGCGGTTGAAATTAGATAATTTTTCAATTTTTTCTTCTTTTTTTATAAATATAATTTTTAAACAAAATTTGCAAAAAAGCTGATCATATTGAATTAAAGGGGGAAAAAAAGAATTAATCACCAATTTAAGCTGTTCTAATGAATCGAAGGTCGGTCAGTCTCCATCCTTTTCTGTCAGTCGGTCATAAGTAGGGGGAGGGAGGGGGAGATCTCAACAGAGAGGTTGCCCATTTAAAAAAGGATCGTGCAGAGCCGCCACCTTTTGTGTTGCATTTGGGACATTAACGGGTATTTACTGTATGGCGGTGTTTATACTACCATCAATTTTACCAGAGAAAATCATTTGCCATTTTCTGGAAGTAAGTTTTAAATCTTTAAATATGTTGCGTTTAGGCAGTGTAGAGTTGTACTGAGATACGATACAACCCTACATTGCCTAAACAAATGTTCGAACATGGCAACATATAATTCAGAGACAAAGAATATAATGGCTGGTTCACCACGTTACTAAATTCAACTCACAGCTCTCTACCGTCTATTGCTTACATGGAGAAAAAAATCGCATTACAAGAAGCTTCAACACCGTACCAGCGCCATCTAGCAGAAGGAATCTTGTAACATATTGGTATTTCCAATCTATTAAGATATCTATCGCACAGATCAGCCCTGCTATCTGATGCTGTAATGTTTCCAGTTTGTGTTTATGCATCTTAGCTGCCAAGCTCCTAAACAGAAACAGTATAAATAATCATTGGTTTCAGGAGCGATACTAGCAATAATTTATTTCCTAATTAGAGTTTGGAATTCTTTCCTCGAAAATGATAATATTGACCTCTATCCAATCTATGCTTTTTATTATATTAGCCGCCTTTGGCAACCAGCCGGTTCGCCAGTATTACCGCTCACTACAATTTTCAATTAAATATTTTAAGTAACTGGTCTTAAATAACTTAAGTAACTGGTTAATAGATTCTCAAAGAAAATCTTTTTAATCTTCAAATTTTGATAATCATACCAAACTTATACTGTGGCTTAGATCGTTTCGTTCAATTCACTATATATATTTTGCTAATTTGTTGTCAATTCCGGTAAAACTTCAACTTTAATTTAAAGTAGAAATGATGAAATTGCAATTTATATAAAGATATTTTTTAATGAAACCAAGCGTTTTATTTTATTTATCATCTTTATTGTTATTTATTTATTATGATTATTATTGAATATGAGTATTGCAAACAGAATCGCTCGGTATTTAAGTCTTATATGAACTACAAAATATTTTTCATAATTTATGTAATATCTCAAAGAATATTTCAACAAAAATTTCTCAGATTCAGCATAAAATTCGGTTATTAGTTTTGCTTTCAAAATTTAGAAAAACTCAACATTTTCATAATCTTAGGCCAATTAATCTTGAGAAACCTGCGCACTGATTGGCGTATTTTCTTTGAAGCGATCGATGGAAAATCTAAAATTATCCTTTTTTTTATTGAATAATGATATTCAAATTTTCATAAATCAGTCAATTTAAGTGATTTATTTAGTTGATTGGAAATTAACTCTTTTTATTTAAAATATTAGTGTTTCAAGAACAGTTTGTTAATAGTGATTTCCACAGCAGAAGCTTTATGTAAAATCACAAATTCGTTATTTATTAGAGCATTTATTGAATCAAGTTACATAAAATATAATCATTTTCCCTTTAGACCATTTTAGCAGATCGGTGTCTTACTGAAGGTTTACAAATTAGCTGTATGGCCCAGATTTGAATGAATATCCTGTTTATATTTAGCAGATCTGTGTCTTACTAAAGGTTTACAAATTAGCTGTGTGGCCCAGATTTGAATGAATATCCTGTTTATATTAAACAAAACTTGTCTTAAAATAAGCTGATTTATTGGATTAATAATATAGAGAGTGTAAAAGATCATAGAATAATTTTTCTTGAATTTATTTTTTAGAAAAAAATAATACTTCTTATTTGTTTCATTTCCTACAGACGATCTCATTTCCAAAAAGATTTAATTTATTTTTAATTGGAGCTTTAATCAATGTGATGGCAACACTTAGAAAAAAGCTATTTTTCCCCATTAATGCGAAACGTGCTCGTGCAGCTTAAATTTTATTTTTATTTTGTACGAAAAAAATTGTTGAAAAATATAGTTAAAATATTTATTTAAAAATTCATTAAAAATAGAAATTTAATTTTAAGGTTAAAACATTGGTATCATTTAAAAGATAAATTTTTGATCTTTAACTTCATGCAAAAATCTTTTTTGTGCGGTAATATTTTCGGAAGTTATAGCAGAAACACGCCAAAATTTCGCTTAATTTTTAAATAAATATAATTCTAATTAAAAATTCGAAAAAATTACACTCAGGTGCACATTCCCGACCTCCAAGGTATACATGTGTCAAATTTGGTAGCTGTAAATTGAACGGTCTGGCCTGTAGAGCGACAACACACACACACACACACACATTGAGCTTTATTATAAGTACTAGCCGCCTTTGGCGACCAGCCGGTTCGCCAGTATTACCGCTCACTACAATTTTCAATTAAATATTTTAAGTAAATGGTCTCTTAATAGATTCTCAAACAAAACATTTTTAATCTTCCAATTTTGATAGCCATACCAAACTTATACTGTTATTTAGATCGTTTCTTTCAATTCACTATATATATTTTGCTAATTTGTTGTCATTTCCGGTAAAACTTCAACTTTAATTTAAAGTGAAAATGGTGAAATTGCAATTAATATAAAGATATTTTTAAATAAAACCAAGCGTTTTATTTTATTTATCATCTTTATTGTTATTTATTTATTATTATTATTACTGAATATGAGTATTGCAAATAGAATCGCTCGGTATTTAAGTCTTATGTGAACTACAAAATATTTTTCATAATTTATGTAGTACCTAAAACAATAATTCAACAAAAATTTCTGAGATTCAGCATAAAATTCAGTTTTTAGTTTTGCTTTCAAAAGGATTGAAATGAAATCAATAATAATATTTTGTTCCTGCTTATAAATATATTTCAAAAATTATGAAGTCTAAATTTAATACAGTAAGGTATCATATTCTGATAAATATTCTGAACACACCAAATTTTAAATAAATGAATGAATGTTTCTATTTACCACGATCAACGAAGACTTATTTATGAAGTTTTAAATGTTAAAAATTTAGAAAAACTCACCATTTTCATAATCTTAGGCCAATTGATCTTGAGAAACCTGCGCGCTGATTGGCGTATTTTCTTTGAAGCGATCGATGGAAAATCTAAAATTATCCTTTTTTTATTGAATAGTGATATTCAAATCTTCATAAATCAGTCAGTTTAAGTGATTAGAAATTAAGTCTTAAAAGTCAGTGATTTAGTTGATTGGAAATTAATTCTATGACCACCATAAAATCTGTGCTTTCTCTTGTGGTGTATGCATTCTCCTTAATATCCGCTCGAATAAAACATCACATACAAAAGTACTACATAGAACAAACACATAAAAATAAACATAACATTTCAATAGTTGCCAAAAACAAAAGAGAGAAAAATGCAATTAATAAGCAGACGATATTTAGAAAAGTACAGATATTTAGACTGGAAAATGAAATTATCTGAAATTAAAAACACGCGCAGACGATATTTACAAAAGTAAAAATATTCAAACCTGAAAAGGAAAATATATGAGTTATTCCATCAATAAATGCCATAAGTTTGTTTACATATTCATTATTTTATGAGTCATTGAATATCAAAATGAATCCGGGACTACACACTGTATAGAGAGTGTAAAAGATCATAAAATAATTTTTCTTGAATTTATTTTTTAGAAAAAATAATATTTCACATTTGTTTCATTTCCTACAGACACGTGCCGAAAATTATATTTTTGCAGATTTCATTTCCAAAAAGATTTAATTTATTTTCAGTTAGAACTTTAATCAATGTGATGGCAACACTTTGAAAAAAAGCTATTTTTTTTCCCATGAATGCGAAACGTGCTTAATCTTAATTTTTATTTTTGATTAAAAAAATTATTGAAAAACTTAGTTAAAATATTTATTTAAAAATTCATTAAAAATAGAAATTTAATTTTAATATTAAAACAGTAGTATCATTTAAAAGATACATTTTTTATCTTTATGTAAAAATCTTTTTTGTGCGGTAATATTTTCGGCAGTTATAGCAGAAACACGTCAAAATTTCGCTTAATTTTTAAATAAATAAAATTCTAGTTAAAAATTCGAAAAATTAATCCCCAGGTGCACATTCCCGGCTTCCAAGGTATACACGTGCCAAATTTGGTAGCTGTAGGTTGAATGGTCTGGCCTGTAGAGCGCCAACACACACACACACACACACACACACACACACACGCACACACACACACACACATTGAGCTTTATTATAAGTATAGATAGATATAGATATAGATTATTAAGGTAGTTTTTGGGTGGAAGCGTCGTATCAAGCGTTACTTATTTAATTTCTTATATTGAGGTACTTAGTTACTTACTACTTAATTTAGTTTCGTCATTTGATTGATTTCGCGTTGGCGGGGAAAATATTGTTTCTTTTATTCGAGAACACTAAGGTCTGAAATTTAAGAATTTCAATTTTTCAGTGGTTTAGTCACCGTTGTAGTTCGGTCAAGGGGCCATTTAGATGGTCTATGGCAATTCCCTGGTCTTCGTTAGTTTTGAAATTTGAGGTATCGTCCCCAAACAATCATGAACTTGAATGGAATGGAATCTTAGCTTTGACATAGATCATTTATGAATATGTTTATGTTGAAGCACAGGTGTAGAAATAGTGATTTCATATTCGATTGTTATTAAAATGCAAAAGTCATGGAGAAAATGGCGTGATTCAATAATAATTCAATAATAATTGTTTTAATATACATGACAAAGAGCATGATAAACCACCAAAAAGAAGAAGTCATTAATGATGAAAGATGCAGTTGATGAATTTGAACCAAGTACTGAAGAAGTATCCAGAATATGACGAAAGGCATAACAAGGGTGTTTTGTAACATTCCTCATACGCTACCACATACTTTTGGAATCGCTTCAATGATATGTTTTGCCAATAGACGCTGTGCTTTTAAACCATGTCGCTCCATGCAGAATATTCTTTTTGGACAGAGGTATGAGTCACGCGCATATATCAAAACTTGTTTGATAATTAGTTTGCATCTAAACATCCGGGCTTTTGTTTTCTTCAGGGAATTCATCATGGTTTCAAAATAGGTAAATAAATAATTTCAGAAGGAAAATATTTTGATCTTTAGCTCTTATAAAGAACAAGGATCTTTTTTGAACATAAAAAAGGACGGAGTCATATTTATATATCCAATGCATCATTAGCTAATATGCTGAAAAGGATTAAAATAAAATATTTGTTGTTTAGTATATTAATAAAAGCTTGCTTCTAAAATTTTTTAATTAAATTTTTTTAAGTCTTTAGATTTATATTCATTTCAGATATCGAAAAATCGATCAACGAAAAAACCTGCCATTTTAATTGAATGCGGAGCCCATGCAAGAGAATGGTCAGCATTTGAAGCATGCCTTTATTTCACAAGTATGGTAGGTTCAATCTTTTTACAGTTCTTAAAATTATTCTTTCTCAACAATAATAAATCTATATGGGAGAGACTGAATATGAAGTTTGTTATGCTGACAAAATCATCAATAACTTTCAATAAATAAAATCACTGAGGGAAGTAATAAAATGCACCATGTACTCTGAAGAAGTATAAACTATCGCGAAAAACCATGTAAAAATTTTTAGGAGAGATAAGACATACAAAATTTATATATAGCAGAACATCTATTATCCACGCTTTTATCACTTGAAGTCTATGATAACCGAGTCTGTAGATAACAAATATTATTTGCAATTTATATTTTTTAATGAAGTTGATGGATTTTTATAAATCAAATCAAAATATATTATAATTGACAAAACCAATTTTCTCAAAGCAAAAGCTTTTGAAACAATATTACAGGAAAATAATGATTAGAAGTTGTTAGAAGTAATAAGAGAAAATAAACCCCCCAACCTTTTTCGCATATTCTCTTGCAATACACTTGTGTATTATTAATTGTATGCCAATGATGAGCAGTAGTTGCTAAAATGCGTATTAGAGAGCGATCTTTTGCGATAAATTACTGGGATGTGGTTAAAATACAAATATTAGTAAAACAAATGTATATTTTTAAAGTGTTTTTCAGAGAGATTAAAACAGAAATTTGACACAAAACTATAATTGTGATCACAAAATCTCATATCTATTTTTATATAGTTTAATCATTGCGCTTTTGTATTATCGCATTCATATGCAGATGAAAAAACAGACCGATCGACAGTCACTCTCTTGATGGTTTTCATTCCACATTTAATATATAACGGCATTTTAGATTAAATTGTATCAAGTGTCGTACAACTAGTTCTGTTCGTTTCATAGTTATGAGTATTAACATACGTTTGATCTGAGGGTCAGAAAGATTTTCACCGAATTAATTTCGTTCAAAATTTTATAAAAAATATGCAGATCTGGAGTAAAGATTCTGTACCTAATTTCATCCATCTTTCTCAAAGTATTTTTGAATTATCATGTTCACAGTCGAGCAGGTAGCCTTATAAACATAATGTCAAAAAAAGTGTTTTCTGGATTAAGTGAAATCCGATACGTCGGCATTTGTCAAAACCATAAATTCGAATTTTTTGACAATTTCAATACTTTGTATTATACGTCAAGAGAGTAAAATAAAAAAAAAGAGCACTGGCACTTATATATTGATGCGAGAAATCGTCATGTATTTTCCATAGAAAAAATTAGTTCTGTAAATGTATTGTAAAATATCGGGTTGTCGAGTGAGAAAAAAAATATTCTTAAAAAATAATTAGGTAAGCGGAAAGAAAACAACGAATATCCATAATATTGCAAAAAATCTTAAAGCAAGTGATTCTTGTGTTTGTTGAAATACTTTTATATAGTAGTGCATGCGGGAACATATTTATAATTTTGAAAAAGCAGTTTTGTAAAAAACTTGAAAGGAAGTCTTGATTTAGTCTTTGTTAAACGAATTTTCATAATTTAAATAGAAAAAACTGCCAGGATGGGATAAATGAGGTTCTATCTAGTCTGCTCATTAAGGGGCTGAAACAGGGATTTTATAAATTGTATTTAATTTTTTTTTACCTCTATCAAAGTCCAACTGGACTTGTTTGATTGTTCCCACATTTTTGAGAGGTTTTCACCGCCATCGTGTGTAAAATCTTCATTGTTTATAATATGAAAACCAGACGATTCTTACGAGTATCTTAGGGAATGAGAAAGGAAAGCAAGGCTATGGTATCAACGATAAGTATGCGGAAGAGATGCCTAGTTGTGCTAGATTTGCTGGAACAATTCTTAATTTTACTTCCCATTATACAGAGTATAATTGTAATAGCGAAACAATTTGAATTCGAGATTTTAATAAAACTCCATGCTTCAGACCTCCCCGAAGCAGGAAACCACATATTTGACGTTATGTCTGTCTATGACCAAGGAATTCAAAACAATTGACTTTGAACAAGGTAACGAAAATTAAGTATGTGAAATTTATACTAAATATGCAAACTTCAGTCAAATATTGAAAGAAATCCAATTAGAGAAATAAATCTTTCAGGCAGTCTGAGTACAAGTGAAGACGATAAAAATAAAAATAAAAAGTAAAGAGCCGGATGCATAAAATTTGGTGCACAAATTTAGCATCTAAAATATAGATATCAAATTTTGAATCAAATTTTTCATAGCGTTAACCGTCTGTTACTCCATACTTTCGAGGGCAATAACTCATAAAAGCAATAACTTAAATCAATGAAATTCAGTAAACTAGTAGGTACAATTATAGTACCATGTCACACTTTGGTTACAAATCGGGGGTAAAAACTTTATAGGAGAATTTGCGATAAAATTTAGGGGACACCACTCCATGATTATTCCCGAAATTTTTTCTATTATTTAAATCAAAACGTAATACTGCCGTCAAATAAATAAAAATTTTCCATAAGAAAAATTGTAACAGATTTTTCGTAAAATAAATACCCGCTTTAAACTATATCTTTCAAGATAAAATGAGAAATATATGACTATTAAACAAATGATCTAGCTTAGAAACGTAAAACAATATTAGCAACCAATAAACACAAAACATTTCTTTTTTATTTTTTCATTTTTTGACAGTATATTGTATTCTTGTAAATCGATATTTTCTAGAGGCGAAATCACTGCATCTAACAAAAAGTATCAATTCTGTACTTAAAACAAACAAAAAATATTAGGAAGAAAAAAATTCAGTGTAAACTCTTCGGCGAGAACTTTAATATATGTTATTTAGTATACATATGTATATGTTATTTCAGACTTCCACATTTTAGACTTCAAAAAACATATTTTTAGAAAATGAACATCCGTCTATCAGTCTGTGACGAAGATAATTCAAAAATGCTTTGACCGAGACGGTTGAAAATTGGTATACGTTCTTTACATCAGATTTGTAAATTTCTATCAATTTTTAAGTAAAATCTCTTAAGAGGAAGTCTGTCTGTCCAGCTGTTCCAATATATGTCAACGCGATAATTAAAAAACGAAAAGAACTAGATAAATAAAATTCTGTACACAGATTTAGCAGTTATAGTGGAGACATTTATCAAATTTTGTGCCAAATTCAACTCAAAATTGACCGTCTGTCGGCGAGAAGACAAAACAGTCTGAAATGGATAAATTCAAAAACACAATGCCGTAAATATATTAAATTTGATATGGGATTTTGTGACTACAAGTGCAATTTTGTACCGAATTTTTATTTCAATCGGTTGTGAAAAATGTGTCAAAAAAACAAAAATTCGATTTTTGGATGGTAATAATGCATGCCAGGGTTTAATCGCCAAGTAACTCTTCAAAGATGGCCCAATAGATTCCATAAAATTCACACCAAAAATTAATATTTCGTAACTGTTTTACGCCAATGCCATGCAAAGTTTCGTTGGCTTGATAAGTTTATTAGAGACTGTGTCCGAAAGTTTTGTAAAAATCACTTCCAGTGTTTTGTTGTTGTTGTTGTTGTTGTTGTTGTATATTTGAATTGTGTATAATCTCAAAACGCGGGGGGGGAGTACTTATCAGTATTGATGATGTGTTTCCTTTCAGTTATTGAAACAAAAGTCAGAAAAAGTGAGAAGAATTACATCTTTGTATGACTTCGTTATTCTCCCAGCTTTGAACCCAGATGGTTACGTTTACGCCTGGACAACGGTAAACAAATCAATTATCTTTCATATGGATTCTTATTAACGTAACGTCACGCTACGTAATTCTTTAAAATCTCTATTTAGATGCTATGTTTTCAAATAAGCTCATATATTTTTCAAAGAAAGTGAATTGATACTATATATTACACGATAATAATATAATATAATAAAAAAAATCTGTAATCTTAAAAAGAATAAACTGCGAAAAACGCGGGATGCAACAGAACTGGACTGACTGTCAACCAATTACGGGATACGCAGGTAGAGAGTTGAGCATCGCAGAAATTAGATCTGAACTGTTTGAAAAACCATGGGATCCTGATGATAAAATCTTGCCCTCGCGATCAAAGAATAGCAGGCTCGAAACCAGATTCCAACCCTAAATCCATGATATACGCGAATCTGGTGCGTTTAAATCTACTGTTATAGTTCAGTTGTTCACTCGACGGCTTGCGGAGGGTTTAAGCTTTGACACCCGATTCCACCGAAGAATCATCCTATAAATGGGTCTGATCATGTTAAATCCATCGGGGCCAAACGTCCATCCACTTGTGTGGAGTGGAAGTTTGGAGAAGGGAGGTGTCAGCTCAGGTGTCGTCTTCGTCACCTGACCGCAGTTCAAATTACGGAGTATATCCCAAAATAGCCCTAGTGTTACTTTAAAACAGAAGGTTAATATAAATAAACTCATCTCAACGGCTTAATGTGGAAGCTTGGAAACGGATCGAAATCAGGGGCATCATTCAAGTTATCTGAAAATGAAACATTCCGACCTAAAATTCGAGCCCGAAATTCGAGAGTGAGCTGTATTTAAAATTATATGGAAAACCAATGATTCAATCATCCTTCCCCAACTACCGGTCCGATTTCGTACATTTTTGTTTCACACAGAAGCTTATGATCTCTAAATATGCCATCAATAGTTGCAGGCCTTCCTCCATTCTCCATTTTCAAGAGAATTCGAAAAAAAAATTCATTGCACATCAGGAGAGTTTGTCAGCCCGAAATGAAAATGAAACTAGTATGAAATTAAAAACTGTAAAGCAGCGTTCGCACACGACCAACTATCGCGCGCAATAGAAGATTACGCCTACTTCAAAAAGATCACGTGACCCCGATGAAACAATGGTAAATAGTTGTCTCATCGGGACAACTACTTGTCGTTGTCCCATTCTGGTCACATGATCGTCTTGAAATAGGCGCAATCTTCTATTGCGTGCAATATTTGGGCTTATGTGAACACTGCTTAAGGAATTTCACTTTCCTCATGAAAAGTTCATATTAAGTTGAATGTAAAATCTGAATTTAGATGATAGTTCAAATAATTTTGTTAAATATCGTTTGTTTTTTAGGATCGGATGTGGCGGAAAAACAGAGCTTGCTATTTACCTCAGGACCAATGCATAGATAAATGTGCAGGAGTGGATATAAACAGAAATTTCGATGTTGAATTCTGTCGTAAGTTTTATTTTCATTATTATTAGCAAGGTGACCAGGATACGAATTCAGAATTCAAACTTCCTTAATAACATAATTGCACAACCACTTCATTAAAATCTTCCAAATTCGGAAATATTTCACATTTGTATACTTGCGGAATCTTATTTCATCCTTGCCGCTGCCATGCAAGCTGCCACGATGCAGCACCGTCAATTGCTTTAAAGTTTGTTGCTTAAAGCAGCTACTAATATATGCACATAAATCGGCATAATACGTAGAAGGTTTTGATGCTAAATTATTACACACTACAAGCGTTTTCCTTTTATTATTATAATTTTACATGAGAGGGAAATGCATATTTTTAAAATAATTTTTAATATTTTTAAATAAACATCTTTGCATATAATGATACGTTTAATTCGTAAATCGAATTAAAAAGCTTTGCGTACTTTTATTCGTAGTCAAGTAAATAGCCATTTAAAAAAAGATATCTTGGCCAGCAAAAAAAAAAAAAAAAGTCTTAAACGTCTTCTTTTTTTTTATATGAACTGAAATTGCAATAATCGTTCTAATTCTTTCATATGAATCTGATACGCCAGAAGCTAATTTTCGGATATTTTTATCGACTTCTTTTTAGAGAAGCGAGCTCTTACATTTATCTGAATACTTTAATTATTATGAGTTGTCAGAAAAGTTTGTGTTATTTTTGTCCAGAAAATGGTAGATATCGCCACAGTCTTTGCATATTCATTGTACAAGCTCAAAAGTAAGTTTTTAAAAATTAATTCTAAATAACTATTGTACACTCCCAAGTATTCGGCCTAATGTGGCTGAAGGGCAGGCCGGATAATAAAAACGCCGGATAAGAAGGAGTTCTATGAATTCATTTCTTTGTCCATCAATACCAGAAAGTAAAGTTTTTATAACAAAACTCACTATTACAATACGTATTTTCACATTTCTTATTAAATACTAAGCCCTCCATTTACCTCAAGCTACGTAGAATGTGAACGCGGTTAAGTAAATCAAAGAAGCATTTGACGGCAACATGTCAACTTAACTCTTTCTAGGGCCGTGGGAAGTATGCTTCCCACCAAATTTATCAATCTTTGCATGAAATTATGTAGGTTGGCATAAGTTCTGACAAATCTTTTTAGAAAGACAGAAACTTAGATGCTTCAGTTCTTTATCTCACACAAAATGATGTGTCTTTATTTGTTACTTACTTATTAATTAACCAAATTAATTAATTTATCAAATTTAATTTATCTAATAAGCTAAATGAACCCTTTTTCTAATTCTAGTTTCAAGCCTAAAATATTTAAACATAATATGACTAGAAAAAAAATCAAAACCTCTCAAAAACCTTGACCGTGGCTTTTATTCCTTAAATATTTACCATAGACATATACTCTAAATTACAAATTTGTGTAAAAAAAAAGGTGGAAAATGTTATGAAATCGATTAAAATTTTCAAAAGATTAAACTTAAATACAAAATTTATATTTTTATAAGGATCACGTACAAAAAAATTCCCAAAGTCAAAAGACAAAAATGTGCCCCATCCATTAATAAAATTCATGTACAAAATTTCAAAATTTTATCATGAAAACTCTCAAAGATATGTTAAAACAAAGTTGGAGAAGGATCAATCACAAATTAAAATGCAAATGTTTACAGCTTCATTGCAGATGACGCGACGCATGAATGCATCATAAGAAAGTTAAATATGCTCCATATCTTTAGTTTTAAATACAAATTTTAAAATCCATGCTTCCTGAAAAATACTTTAATATTTTATATTATGAATTACAAAATATAACTTAAAAATAGCAAAATCAATGAACTTGTAAAAAAAACTTATGTAATATTTCATTTAAGTAATCTTTCGTTGTGTAATCTTTCCTTTAAGTTATTATTTCTACAAATTTTTAATTCGTTTGAATCAATAAATAGCAAAATTATTATTTATTTATTCAATCATTACTTTCCTTGTTAATTTGTGTACGACCCCTAAAACATGAGCACCCCCCACATGATTTTTCCTTTTTGCGAACTCATATCATGGCATCGAAAAGTGGTTTAATTAAATCAGCATTTATGTAGTTTCATATCTTTGAGACATTTTGTGATAAATTGCTGAAATTTTGTATATGACCTTATTAGAGGATGGGGCACATTTTATTTATTGGAAATTTTTTACGGGGTCTGTATAAAAATTTAAATTTAGTATTTTTTAAAGTTTAATCCCCTGAAAATTTTAATGAATTTCATAAAATTTTACACCTTTTTTTACACAACTTAGTAATTTACAGTATATGTCTTTGATCAATATTTAAGGAATAAAAGCCGCTGTCAAGGTTTTTGACACACCCTGTATATGCTTATATACTGCATAACACGTATCAAGAATTTATAGAGTAAAAGTAAGTTAAAGGATACAAATTGTCCACATTTTAACATAAATTCTGCTATACCTAACTTAAATGCAGGAAACAAAACAAAACGTTAATGTAAATCGTAGGCTTAATTCTTAAGAAAATTGATTCAAACTGATTTTATTTTTCTCTGATAAATGTTCGCACGGATGTGAAAAAGTAACCCTAATACTGCTGTTTTGCTCTCACAACCTGTATTTTGCACACGACACGTAGGAAGATTGCAGCAGACGCCCGCTTCTAATACCTTGGTAATGTTGCTAATGTCCCGCTTTGTCTTCGTCATTTAATTACGGGGAAAGAAAATTAGGCCGGATAGTACGGAAGCAGGATAATCGCGAACTGGATACTCTTGAGTGTACTGTAATTCTAAAACTAAGTTAATTGAATTCTCAAAAATTATATATTTTTGTACAAATGGACAAACAGAAACTTAAAACTTATGTGAACTTGCACAAATTGCTTTAATCGCCCTTTTCATTTTCTCGTATACGTCTAAAGAAAGTATAGTCTCATATATTCGTATATGTAAGTCTCGTATATTCGTATATCCGAATTTGCAGATTTCTATCAAATTTTGAGTAAAATCTGTTCAAAGGAAATTCGACTATTCGAATATAAGTTAACACGATAGTTACAAAATGGAGAAGGCTCGATAGATGAAATTAGGCTGACAGATTTAATATCTGTAGTCTAAATACCTGCTAAATGTTGAGACAAATACAAATACGAGTTGACTGCCTGTCGGTCTGACCTTCCGAAACATGTAAATGTTATTATTCAGAAGCGCAATAACTTAAATACATTGCAAGTGCAAATTTGGTGTGTGATTTTATGACTGCAAATGCAGGTTTGTTTTAAATTTTTGTTTTCATCAGTAGAGAAAAACATGTTTAAAACAGGAATTCGATATTTGGATTCTCTTAATGCATGTCAGGGTTAAATCGCCAAAGAATTTTTTTCATGGATAAAATGTGTTCAGATGAAGTCCAACTGTTTGGAGTTCGAATATACGTTAACAAGATAAATAAAAAACGGAGAGAGCTAGATAGATAAGATTTGGTACACAGGTTTAACATCTATAGTGTAGACATCTGACAAAATTCAAGATAAAACCAACAAAGGGTTAACCGCCTGTTCGTTGTTTGTACTTAAAATGCAGTGACTTAAATATATGAAATTAGATATGGATTTTGTGACTGCAAGTGCAGTTTTGTGTCAAATCTTTGTTTCAATTGGTAGGGGAAAATGTGTCTAAAACTTAAATTTGATTCTCGAATAATATAAACCGCATGCCAGGGATTAATCGCCAAAACACTCACCGATAATGATTGATAGATTCGTTAAAATTGCTAAATGCACGCCAAAAGTTAATATTTCGTAACTATTGTACGCCAATATCATGCAAGGTGTTTCTCTGGCATGACTAGTTTGTTAGAGAGTATGCGAGAAAATTTTGCGAGACCAACCACTCCAGCTGATTTAAATTTCATCTAAACATGAAAATATCTACCCGATATTAATTCTATCACTCGAGATTTTCCTGATCCAGATCGTTATAAAATCTCAATGCATCAGTTAACAGAAACTTGCAACCACGTAATTTAGTCAGTACTTTGACTAATCTACTCAATCCTAATTTTATTTATTTATTTATTTTCAGAAGACAGTATCAGCTCAAAGGATCCTTGCACGTCAACCTTCTGCGGATATTCCGCATTTTCTGAAAGTGAAACATTGGCGATGAAAAAGATGGTAGCAAGACTTAAAAATCGTTTGCTTGCCTATTTTTGCTTTCACTCATTTATGGGTGTGTGGACGTATCCATGGGCTAAAACCAGGGAACTTCCTCCAAATTACAGAGAAATGGTAGGAAACTGTTTTTCTTGGATATTTTAGAAATTGGGAAAGGAAAAAAATATAAAAATATATTTTCTTATAAAATTTCTGAAAAAAATTATCAGTGTCATTAAAGCAAATATGTTCTAAAACCAATCTTTTTGGTTCTTAGAATTTGGTATGCAAGTCACTGATATTACTATCATTTATTATTTTCACGGTATTTAAAAGGTTGATTTTATGATTATTTATTACTTTTATAGTGCACAATGCTTTTTTCTTGACAAACTCAAATTGTGTAAATAATTAAAAAGTTAAATAAAGCGAAGGAAAAATATTTGATTAATTCTGGAGTTGATTTTTGATTCAATTGAATTTATTTAAAAATATTTGCTGCACTCAATTATTTACCAAAAATCATTTTCCTTCTAATTACGCTAATTCAAGTGTCATCCTCATCATCAGAGCATCACTCAAGACTTATAAGGTTAGTCCTGAAATAATCCTCGAGTGACTTCAAACTGGGATGCTGATATAATTAAATTATGAATGGAAATAATACAGATACATTTACAACAAAACATTTAAAAGCATTGCAAAATAAAATTAGCCATATATTTAATCCATTACTGCTTATTTTCTGGACTTATTTAATTCCCGTTTTTCTGTTTTAGGCAAGGGTGGCCAGAGTCGCCGTTAATACTCTGCAGAATATCAGCAACTCTGTTTATAGAATTGGTAGCATTGCGAGAGTGATATGTAAGAAAAATTAATTGATATTTTTAATTGTAATCATTTAAAGAAACCACAAAATATAAATTAACCCTAAAATTTAAAACTATTTTAATTGTATATAATAATTGAAGATACCTTTGCACTGAAGTGAATCACTAATTCTTTGTAATGCTATACACTGAAGAATGGTCCAAAAGTCCTTGACTCATCTCAAAAGAAAATATAAAATCAAGACTTTATAGTGTAGAAGAGTGCGGGTTGTATTCAAATTCTTTTCTTGGCATAAAATTTATTTCAGCAATTAAACATAATTATTTTCTAATTCCACAATAGATGACCCTGTATATTATAAAAACACGAGAATTACAAAATAATAAAATTAATTACTTGTATGTTTAATTTACTTAAGCGGTTTTTGTGATTTTTAGATTGATTTTGATATGCAGATATGATTCTCACTTAAGTTGTAAGATACCGTACTCAAAAAATATCAGGCACACAAAATTGACATAGTGTATCAGGTATTCGGTATAAGTTTTTGGATTCGATTGATATTGGCCCTACCTCACCAACGCTATGAGCATGAATAATGTTTTTCTAACAATATACAGGGTGCGGCAGAAAAACCGAACAAACCATTTTAGTATAACTTTATTAAAAATAAATTAATTAATAAAATATGACAAATAATAATAAAAGTAGACCTTTACTAATAAATGAATTCAATTGCTTTCAAAGTGGTCGCCTTTTGCAGTGAATCAGAGGCGCAAACGCTTATTGAAATCTTCAGCAATGGGCCGCAAGTCTTCTACGTTTAATCTATCCCATTCCCGCACAAGACATTTGTTTAGAGAGTCAATGTCGCTTAGTACAAGCCTTAGACTTCAAAATGAACTATATACTGTAATCCATGAAAATGAGATTCGACGAGTTTTTTGCCCACTCTTCAAACGATATCACGACGGGTTTTGTGTCTGTTTGGGCTTATGAGCTGGAGCGGAGTCTTGTTGAAACTTCCACTTTACTTGCAGAAGTGCGTTTCGGCTCACGGAAGTAAAACAACTTCTAGAATGTCCTTCTGGTAAACTTTTTGATTTATTTTAACGCCCTCATCCACAAAAAACAGAGGTGTTTTGCCTTTTGCTCAAATTCCGACCCAGACAAAGTTCGACTTAGAATTTTGGCGATGTTCAACAATTGCCAAGGTGCTTGGAATGACTAGAGACCAGATCCTATTGTTCTGGAAGTTATGAGCTCGTTGGACGATAAAGATCTTCTTATAAGTGAAAAGTAATCTCTCCCAGCGCTGACTTACGGCCCGTCTCAAAAGTTTTCGGCATCTTTGGGACCACATGAATTTGCTTTCTTCAGTCAGAAGTTGAACTTTTTGGAACTTCTAAAGCTTTAGTCCACGCTCTGTTTATGGTATTCGTCACACTGATCGGTCATATATTTCCATTTCACGAGCGATATTTCTCAGAGAAACCCTCGGATTTGATTGAACTCGATTTTGATGGCCTTTCTGCTATTGAAAGTGTCCACCATACATTTTTGTTCACTTCCTGGACGCTGACGATTATTGTCATGTTCTTTGTATCGACAGATTTCTTCAGACTCCCTTTGCTGAGACATATTAAGCAAATGAACGACTTGACATTGTCGTTTTCCTTGCTAAAACAACTCTAAAATAGCAGAACTTTTACTTGACATAATTAAGAAGCCAAAAAAAAAAAAAAAGATGATACTTAAACTAAAAGATACATTATAAAATATATTGTAATTGAAGTGATAGATAAAAAGAAATAAATACAATTTTTTAAAAAAAATTAGATAACTTCTATTCTATAATGCAATAACTTGATCCTAGTTTTTTTGCCACATCCTATATATTCTTTTTCTAAGATTTCTCTATGAGTATGAATAATGTTTCTTTAATAACAGTTTTATTGTGATCTTTAGATTGACTTTGATATGCAGATATGATTCTCACTTAAGTTGCTACTCAAAAATATCAGGCACACAAAATTGATACACAGTATCAGATATTCAAAATCAATTTTTGATCTCGGTCGTTGGTTCTGCTTCGGCAAAGCTTGAATGATGTTTTTCTAACAATATATATTTCATTCTTAGACATTACTGCTCTTTACTCCATTTACCAGCTCACATCCACTAAAGAATTCCCGCCTTCAGCGTCTGAATATGTACTAATTATAGCAGCAAAGGCTTTCCCCTTTTTACCAACTCATCAATCGCTTTGAAAAGCAAGGGCACTAGCAAGTAATCATAAATACGTCTTCTGAAGAGAAAGTCGAATTTGCAATGATATTTGTATCGACAACAATTTCGCTGCTAGTGCAAGAATCGATTCCCAACGTGTTACTAGGCATTCCGATGGAAAAAGAATTTGTTACTGACTGTATCAGGATTAAGGTATCAGTATCAGCCTGCACCTGATACTGAAAAAATGGATATCAATCCAACACTAATTTACATTGAGAAAGATTTCTGCGTAATTCGATGCAAAGAAAACAAATTGTCTCTTCTCTTCAAAGTAAGTTTCGCGATAAATACAAAATAAGAACTATTATTCTAAAGTATATTAGAGATTCGGCTTTTATGTAACCTAGAGCTACATAAAATGAATTACCTTCTTCAAAAGTGAAAGATAATTTATCATTATAAAATATTTTTAGTTTAAATTTAGTTCCATTTATCCAATTATCGGATAAATAAACATTCATCGTACTTAATTTCATTTTGTCGCCTTTTTTTAACAGAATCCCAGATCAGTTTTACCAAAAATGAAAATATTAGCACCATTTTTTAAAGAAATTATTGTTTGGTAATCTAATTATAAAATAGTTATAAAGTAATTTATGGATTGATTTTTTTTAAATGTAAAATAAATATTTTAACGTAGAATATCTTCAGCCCCACGCAATAGACACGTGATAATAATATGAGATATTAAAGGGGATGCGAAATTTTGACCAAATGCCAGATATATGCTTAATCACCGACGGAAATAACTTACATAAAATTATTGATATAAACATGTCACAGTTGAATAAACATTTGTCTTAATAATAATTGTAGGCTGTCAATTTTTAACTTGGTTAATAGATATGCTTCGATTTGATTTAAAAGCATTTAATTTGCACTTAGAAACTTAGTTACAAACTTAGCTTAATTTACTTAATTTAGAGAGACCACTCCTGCTGGTTATAACATTGGTATTGCACACTATAACTCTGTTTCTGATTCGAATGTTCTATGCAAACAGTTCTAATCATGAATTGGTTTTTTAGACGTACTGTTTACAACGCATTTTCATTATTTCAGATTAAGATATGTTTTTTTTTTATTCCTTAGATAGCGTCACTGGTTCTTCGGTGGATTATGGTTACGACATTGGCCAGGCGAAGTATGCGTACGCTATAGAGCTGAGACAAGGGAAGGAGAAGACAGGATTCATCATGAACGAGAGAGAGATATTACCTTTGTGCAGAGAAACTTTTGCTGCATTGGTGAACTCTATCCTTGCTATGTGCCCAGACAGAAACTAATTGAAATAGAAAATAAAATTTTTCAAATATCAAGCTACTGGTTTTATTTTTCTACTAATACAAAATGACAAATCCAACAAGACATTCACTTTCACGATTCTCGAAAGTTGTAGATTTTGCGATATTGGGAAACCCTTTCTATCCCGGATGGCACAACCTATGACTCAATAATGGTCGATATAGTACGACAATATTATACAATATTGCGAATATTATTTTATATCATACAATAAATGTATGCCACTAGGAATAGTGTCCGCATTTGTGAGATTCGATTTTACAGAACTGTCTCCAAGACGGAGTACAGCTGATTATTTATAATACCCTTTTAAATTGCTTTTTATAAAATCAGTGAAATAACTTTTTAGAGCTAAAAATATGATGGTCTCTTTACATAAATAGTTTAATGTTATTATTATTCAAAGAAAAGAATTTGACTTTAATTTTTTGATTAGTTAATTTATTATGTTGTAGTTTCTATGCTCTAAAAACTCAAAATTAATCAAAAATACTTAATGCAAAAGTTAATTAAACTACTTAAATTGTACTACTTTGAAAAATAACAACCCTCTTGTTGACAACTTTTAATGAAGAATACATATATACATATATTATATTATATTAATTTTAATTTCATTATAAATTTGAAATACTGTTTCAGAAGAAAAAAAAACATTCAACATGTTACAGTAAAAAAAACTAAAACAATGTGAACACTTCATTATTTCCAAGCAGAAAATCTTCCATATTTATTTGTTAATAATTATCTGCTTGCATAACAATTCATACGAATCAGATCATGCAATTTAGTAGAGATAATAATTCATAAATATACCTTATCCAAAGTTGGATGTATTAAATAAAGACTAATTCTTCCGTAATTGCAAATGTTGGAACTTTACTAAGTAGCCATACCTGTATAAAAATCATCTTTCAATCTCTACTTTTGCTTGACACGGAATTTTTTGTCTATAGAAATAAAGTAAAAATAAACCTTTAAAATACTTATTCGACCCCCCCCCCAAAAAAAAAAAGTGGAAGTAGAAAAAACCAAATAATAAAGAAAAGGATTTAAAGAATTTTCTATGTAGACGGAAGACGGCCGATATGTCTGAACTACATTATGTAACGGGATTTTTGGCTCGAGGACTACCTGTTGTAATCTAAAAACTATTGGGTATGATGAAGATATCGATTGAAAAACAAATTGTAAAAAAAAAAGTACAAAATTATTTTTATATCCAAAAGGGGTTAGAACAATTATGAAAAAAAAATTAGTTTTAAAAAAGATGGTCTGAAATAATAGAAATTGTTTTAAATATTGGAACTTATAAATTCTGTCCAAAAAACACATTTTCGATTTTTAATTCAAACGTTGCTGGCTTGGGTAACCCAGCCACAATTTTAAAATAATTGCACCAACCATCTTCGATTTTAATTTTTTTCTTCTATATTGTTAGAATTTTGTTGTTACATTTTTATTTTTTCCCTTTTTCTTGCATATTATTTTGCCTCTTTCTCTTTTTATATATATATATATATATATATATTAGAGGGAATTTTAAAAAAGTGCAATAAACATTTATTTCTCTAACTATTGAAATTCAATTTAAATTTCCTATTACAAAGTTTTATTCAATAAAGTAGATCATTGTTTGAGAAAATCTCAGCTTCTGGAGTGGTTGGTAGTAAAATGCTATATATTTAAACTTTCATACGATCTCATAGTGTAAAGGTGTCATTAATAAAATTGTGTCATTCGTCTATGCACACACATAGTTTTACGCTTTTGTGTACAAAATTTGCAGAGATATGATTTTAAAATTTAGAGGACTTTATTACAAATTTATATCGTGGCATTTTTATATTCAGATATCGATACAAGCATTCAGTATATAAAAATTTAAAACTTAAGATAAGTAGATAAAAGATAAAGTAATGAAATACCGAAAAATAATCGAAAATTTTTTGCTTTATGTGTGCACTATTAAATTTTCCAAAAGAATGGCATATTCCGCAATGAGGTACATTTTGAAATGTTGTTTGTTTATATTTATGTAAAGCGTAATATTGACCTGTTGAATGTTATGGAAAATTACAAACGTCGTTTTCCGAATTCCTAGCATCCTTCAAGAAAATGTTTTTAAAGAACGATTCAGCTATTGCAAATTACAAGATTCTTACATCTTTAGAGAGGATAAAGTATCACACAAATGATATTGAAATTGACATTTGGGTTCATTTATTTTTCAAGTAGTACTCATGCTTGTTTACGTGCAATTAGTTCAGAATTCATCATTCCGGAAAGGAAAGTGCAGAGAATATTTCAATGTAGAAGAAAGAATTTTGCTCTCATCCTTCACTTTATGTGGAATCAACTCTTCCTTTCCTCAGAAATGTAATTTGGGCAAATTGTTTTACTGAATATCACCAAACATTGCTTTAACCAATCACCAAAACAATCACTTCTCAAACAAAAAAAATTCCTTCTTAAAATAAGGGGCTCGTCATCAGCAACAATTTTCTATAAATGTGAAGTGTAGCATTTTTAAAAACTCTGACTAGTCCTATTTTGTATTATAATATGCTGAATGACGAATGATATTTCAGCAAGTTTTGATTAGCATTATATTTCATTTGGCCCTGAGTAGCACTTTCTGCGGATGTAGTCCAAATTAGATGGTGGATTAACTTCAAGGACCAATTGATTTTCCTCTTATATCAGGTGATTTGATGTCTATTTACTTTAACTTGAGATGTTTCTTACGCTCTTTTGCGTGTAAAAGGATCTCCTGTAGTCTCAATAATTCTTTGAAAACGAATTCAAGAAGGCTCTCTAGATGTTACAAGTGCTGAACTGGATCGCGTTTACCCAAATATTGTAAAAAGGTGCAACTTTGTAAGGTGCCGAAGATGCTGATTTTGAACCAATTTTTTAAGCATTTTAATTAATGCATTATGTGGGCATTTTTCAAAATGTAATGAAAAAAACATCATTACGCAAATACATTATGATTCCACCCTTTTCATAATCTTTTGTGATATGTATATTACCTTTCAAAAAGACAACGAAAGACTCGTTCAATCTGACGTGTGGAAAAATCGTCAGATAAATATTTTACTCTCAGAATTTTTTTCGCTACAGGGATAGAATTAAAATTTAATTTTTTTAAACTTTTGATTATAAATCTCTTCAGAAAATAAATGTTTTCATATATTTGAAAACCTTATTTAATGAAACTTAGCAATTGAAAGAATATGCTTAATTTCTATAGTTAAGGAAATAAAAATTTATTCCAGTTTTTGAGTTATTTTGTATATTTATAATAAGCACACGGAAACATAAAATGAGATTTTAAAAAAATGGCACGTGGAATATTACTGTTCAGGAAAGGAAATATTCCACTGATATTCAAAAAGATGTTTTATTCCTTTGTTTCGGTCGACAAATTAATGTTAAAAAGTACACCATACTCTCCCTAAGAAATATGACAATAATGAAACAATTCTAAATTTTAAAAACTACATCAGAAAATATTCAAATTTATGCATACAATTTTATACAAAATTTGACGTTCCGAAAAGACAAGCAAACTCAAACATAATCCATTGTTTAATATATAGCTTTAAAGAAGAAAAAAAGTGACTTGATTGAATAATTTAAAAGTGATATGGCGCATTTATCACTAATAAGCGTTTTTGTAGATTACTAAAAGCACAAAAGAAAAATGTTTGCATCGTAGGTCAAAGTTTGAGATTATTTAGAATCAAATTAGAGGAATATTGTTTTCAAATAATTGTTCTTTTAGATGTCATTTGTTTGAGAAAATTGATTGATAATAGTGTTTCTATTTATTTTTATTAAATATTGATCTATTGATACAGACAATCTTTCTTATACAATAATAATTATTCATAGATTATCTTCCTGGATTTCGAAATCCCCAAAAAATTTGCTTGTCTTCAATTGGATTTCTTTAAGGAATTAAGCTGAACATTAAACATCCTGCCAAGTATTATTAAATGTTCCATGATTAAATATTAAAAGGTCATCAATATATCTGAATGTTTGAAGGTGTAGAAGTAAATATTTTTTTGTAATAATGAAGAAAAAGATTTTCAATAATGCCAGAATTTTGAGGAATACCTTGTATTTGGCTAGAGATTTTTTTCCATTATGTATGTAATTATTAAAACCCGAAATAAGTTTTTAAATTATTTTTGTAGTCACAGAAGTGTGAATTAACATATTGCAAAGAATATCCGAAAGAATATTGTTAAAAAATTCTACGAAATCTTACGTCCGAAGATTACGTCCAAAATCTGATCGAAATTTACACATTTGGTCGCAATTCCATGCATCAAATTTCGGCTTTCCAGCTCACACCACTTTTGAGCTATCGCATTCACAGATAGACAGATGTAATCCCAAAAAATGTGCTTTTCGAACTCGGGAAACTCTAAAATGTAAAAATTCTTCTAAAACTCAAATTTGAACTTTTTGACGATTGCAATATTTTCTTTCTCACTGTATAGGTCATATACGAGAAATTAAAAGCAAGTACTGCATAGCATTGAGATTCTGGGTTATAAAGACATGGGGGCTTGAGAGATAGATGAATGGGGAACTGTTCGCGATTTGGAAGAAATTATGGGTCAATAAATTGTAGAATTATTGATGCAATCAAAGAATCCGAATTAGACGAGGCCGGATGACAGCGTGATGACTAACAATAGTTTTGGAACACTACAGGTAAACTTAAGTTTACTTGTAGTGAGTCTTTTTTATATCTTTTAATAGCTTACTAGAATATTTCATTGCCTTGAGGTGAAAATTAAAAATAGTAATTTGTATCAGCTGCAGTTTTTTTTTATATTGTGCATTATTACTTTTTAAAACAACACAAAATCTACAGAGTACGTGTATTTGTTACCTTATACTGCCTAAAATTTATTGAAAAAAATCAATAAGTCAACGTCAAATGGCGTTTTTCGAATGAAAAGATGACCGGACAAAACTACTCTAAAGCATTGGAAAATACGCGGGAGACAAATAAAATCGAGTTTTTCTGAATATCTAATTCATATGTTATGCACAATTATTATGTGTATATTGATGTTATTGTAATTCTATAAATGCAATTTTAATTTTATAAAGAGCATAACTATAGTCTACATAATGAATTTTGAGTTCATTTTGCACTCAAAAAATTTCAAAATTACGTTCTCTTATCAGAGACAAAATAATAATAGACCTTCATTACTTAACCAAAGGGAACGTTATCCGAAATGCTCCCCTATTCTCTTATATTTTTTTTCGTGGTATATATAAAAGAAATATATAAAATTTATATTTAAAAGAAATATAGAAATACACAAATCAAAAGCAAGAAATCGAGTAATGTCCAGTGCTAAAATTCTTTTCTTGAAATAAGCTTATTCATAAAAAGTTTATAATTTTTTGCCTCTTACATTTTTCGAATTTTGAACTCTTGCATCACATCCTTGATGTAAATGTTCCTGCATAACTGAAAAAGAAACAAGGACGTTTTCCTATTTGTTAATAAGAAATAAAGTAAAATGCATTTTTTTTTTCCTTATAGTACCTATAGAACAGTAAAAAGGTTTTTTCCATTATTTTCTATTTTAGTCTTTTGTTTTCTCTCAAAACATGATATTTTCTTTATTTGATTTATATAAACATATGTCGTATTTCACTTCAGAAACATTAATTTAAAATCTTTTCATTCGTTTAATTTGTTTTTTATTACGAAATTTCTGCTTAAATTGCGAAATTTCAAACAATCGTCAAATTAAAGTTGCATATCCTCATTTTGACATGCTTAAAATAGCCTGTTTTTATTTATAAAACCCATGCTTGCATTTAAACTGTAAAAAAATAATATGAATTTATCATGAGTTTCATTAATAAACTACGTCATTTGCATATCTCGCAGTCTTGGCTCAATAAATGCGTTCCGGTAAGTTAAATGAATCATTAAAAACTTTCTAATTTATAAATTCTTTTTCATGTTAATTGTCACAAATAAAATATAAACTCTTTTATTTTCTGATTGCATGATTATTCATGCAATTATTAAATTAAAAATTGTAGCATTTTGACTTTATAGGATATTTTAAAGGGCTATTGAATATTTCAAAGAAATTTCTGTAAATTATATGAAAATTTTTAATATATAATAATTTAAAAAAATCATCAAATTTTTACTAAAAAAAGTTTATTAAAAATTTATATTATTTATTATTTTTAACGAATTAAAAAAAGATTCATTTAGTTTTACAATAAAAAAAATGGCGAAATAAACAGCAAAGCAAACACAATACAGTACACAAAGCACCACAATTCCCATAATTTCCCCAGAATTCAATATGTATGGGCTAAGTAAATATCCACTCTAATATTCTAAATATTCTTCATAAGTGATGTGGTGAAGGCTTATAAGCCAGTTAACAGCTACGCTACCCGAGCAATTGCTTTTGTATTGTGGTCATGTTACTGGACTGCGAACCATTAGGTCCCAGGTTCTATCCTCGCACATTCCAATCCGCTACAGTGCCAACAAATATTTGTCTTTTTCGTATCAGATATTTTTAAGATCAGGTAGAATCTTACTTTTTATATTATGTATTTATAGAGCTCGAAACTCCATGATCTATCACAAGGATTGACTCTGATGCACAATATTAATATCTTAGTCATTTTTGAAAAAATGACCTGCTCTAGCGATAGATTAGATATGGTAAATTGCCGTTTATTCTCCACAATCCTTTAATCACTAAAATTCTCCCACATTTTGCACTTAAATCAGTTTTTTTTATGTACACTTTTATATTGTTACAAATCTTTAATACCACTTCTCTACATAATTAGTCTCCTAATCAAGGAAGAGGACTTTCCAGATATTTTAACAGATGCTGGTTCAATAATATCCGGTCTTGATGACAACCATGGCGACCATTTGGTGATAAAATTAATGATTTATTAGAAAAATATGTTTATTTATATTCGAGATTTTATTTCTAGGGTTTCTAGGGAATTTTGAAGGGACAATACAGTGGATTCAATCTTTAAAGTATGATCTCCGAGCGTGCTCCCTAGTTACATTCTCAACGCTGTCGTACTTTTGTTTTTTTTTTCCAAATAATGACGTGCTTGTGTGTTATTAATTTTCTGAAGTTCTGCATTTGTCTAAGCTTCAACTTTATTTTGTTAACTATGTTTCGTATTTCCCTCAAGAATAAATCGAACTGCACCAAAGGTGAATCATTCTAATGGTGTGGGCTGAACGACGATGTACTAAGATTCCACTGTCATAAAATATTTCCGAGATAATATTTTTAATATTTCTGAGTTGCTTCATAAATATTTCTGAAATGTAAAAGAAACTGGGCAATTTATCCAATATTTTTATTTTTCTACAAATAACTTTAAAGAGTGTCTTTTATTTCTCTTGTTAATGCAAATGGAAAGCAACCATAAGTATTATAATATAAAATGTTTATCTTGCTGTCACCATACTGCTTGAAGTTTCTAGAGTACTGAAACTTACACAATCTCGAAAGCTTTATAAATATTGTCAAGTACCAATTAACAGCCAAATGATGGAGAAAGGCTAATAAAGACTCGACAGATGAGCTTTAATAAGAAAACTAGCTTCTGGTTATTCTACTTTCACATTTAATTTTTGAAGTAAAAATTGTTATTCCATTTACATCCCTACCATGCTGGCAGACAGCCAGATTTTGATCAATTGAAGTGCCATGTTTGATAACAAAGTCTATTAATGACATCTCATTTTTTGTTATAAGACTTCGCTGATTCTCTGCACATAAATATAAGTATATACTTAGCAATATTTTGTTATTATTTTAAATTAAACACATTGAATTGAATAAAGCTCCATTTTAGCCTACACATACAAAGAAGAATGGGATATTTTAAGCAATATCTTTTATTTCTTACTTTATATTTGAGATTTTCTGGGACAATTTCGAATGATGATGCACAAGCGGGCCGAGCATCCATGTATCAAGGGTAAGTTCATTTACATTTTATAGAAATATTATTTATAATAATTGAAATATTGATTAATTTTTTCTTATTGGCGGTCTCTTTTCTTTCCTTAATTTTTTTTCATGCTCTATTCAATAAATTTAGTGTAACATACAAAGAATTAACATGTTGAAACGGAATATTAAATTGTAAGTATTCAATTTCTTCTTTTTAATTTTACAAATGATATGTTTTAATAATCCCCAATCATAAGCAATGACAAATAAATAATGCTCAGCCTTCCAATATACTTCGTGTGTTGCCTAGCTTTGAACCTGAAAATTGTGCTTACTAAAGATTATTTATGGAAAATGGTTCATTCGTGAACAGAATGATGCTTGAAAACGCCGGCTTTTGATGCATTTGTCCAAATACTTGTGAGTTCCACACGCCGAGAAAGAACCTCAATCCACAATGAATCGACCCTTTGCAAATAATGCGGCATTGCCACAATGAATGGACCCTTTGCAAGCGACGCAGCATTGCCACAATGAATGGATCCTTTGCAAGCGACGCGGCATTGCCACAATGAATGAATCCTTTGCAAGCGACGTGGCATTGCCACAATGAATGGATCCTTTGTAAATGATAAGAAATTTCTTCATTCTCTCGAACAGTAGGTGGTGTACTTGCACCAGGAATTTCTTCAACTGCACGCAATGTCTTCTTTTCGAAAGCATGTAACATGACGTTTAAGATTACTCGATATCATGATTACTTCTGCAGAATTTCCCGTATTCACACAAGTTGCAATACAAATTCCCGACCATTGACTGATACTGTTTGGGTACTGTTCAGTATAAACTGTGTCACAGACCTTTCCTTACCGTCAGCTGCACCATGTAAAAGATGCTAGTCCGTCATTTCAGCGTTCGTAAATACAGTCTCTTCGTACACAATCTAAACTTTAAATGCGGCTCTGAATTCCATTTATAGCACTCACTGAGAATAACAGATCATTATTGTGACTGTGGATGGTCAGAACACTGAATATTCATTGAGAAATTTTATATGTACGCGCACAATCCTGATGTTAAATATCGCTAAATAAAATTTAAAAAAATAAAAACAGTTCCACCACTTTTTGACTGTCACATCTGCATATTCCTTTATCCTCCAATCGAATAAGTTGGAATCTAAAATTGCACATTCTAAGTATTTCTATTTTGTTTTTGAATTTTCTGCCTCATCTAAAAGTTTAAACTTTGAGTCCTGAATCCTCCTGTAGTTAAAAATAAAGCCTTAATTGAATAATAACAAAAGAAATTTAGCTAGAAATTTTATTTAGAAATTTGGTTAAAATCTTCGAAGTTAAAATGTTTTTTTTTTTTTTTCTAAATGCTTCTGCTTATAAATGTTGAAATCAATGAAAAAGATTTTTGACAATCTAGAGATTTCTGATATTCTGCTGTGCTATTCATTTAAGATTGAAATCCATTTCTCACGCTTCCATCAATTTAAAAGGAAGGGATATTATGTCATGAAAAGAAAAAAGTAGTAAAAAGCTTTTTTTAACCAAAAGCTTTTAATTGAGTATATGATTACTTGAAAAATATTTTGCTAAATGAAAATTTAAAACAAGTGTTAAGGTCTCAGCTTTAGCAGTGGAAAATGCCAACTTCAGAATTTACTTCCACTAAAGATTTGTATTATTTGAGAACCTGGGCTTGCTGAATCTGAAATTAGGATAAACGTCTATTTATTGTAAGTGTACAATAAATTACAAACCACTTACAAACTCACGATTATCCCTTAACATCAGATAGGGGCTCAAAATTACAATCTATTCCAGAAAATCTCTGTCCAGGTATGATATTACCTCTAAATGGGACATAAATATAATTAAGCATTTCTTAAACTAACTAAACTAAAATAAACTCCTTTTCCTGATCATTTTCTATTATTGGAAGGAACAAGGAAATTGTGTAATATCATTTTTCATAATCAGCATAATTTTTAATAAATTAATTTTGTTTTGAGTCTTACCTATAAATTTTACTATCATATAGATACGAAAATAAATCAGTATAATCTGAAATTTATCTACCAACAATTTCCAATACGGACAGCTCTTATTTGAAACTGCACTTTTAAGTTATTGGTATATTGTAATCTCCATATTATAAACATATTTATAATTTTTCAGTTTCATATTTCTTTCTTACTTATATATTTGTCTATAATCATTAAATATATTATCGAAGTAATATTAATTGAAATGTTTGTATCGGAAGATGATTATAAATTTTGATTTATATATTCTTTTATTCTATTTACAGTTATAAAGTCCTCACGGTAGTCATTTCTTCTGACAAAGATACTGAGATCCTGGAAAATATTAAAAAAAAGTACCAGGTGCAAATCATTCGATTTTTTAAATGTTATTTTTATTATTTGCTAAATCATATGTTCCTTTCAATTACCGATTCGTTTTACAAGGGAGATCTAGTCCAAACTACTTGTCCATGGTTAAAGAAATTACACGATTTAACACCCTGGGTAATAAAATTATACTAAAATATTTAACTGATTACAAAAGAAATAATTTTGTCATTTCATAATTTTTTATTGTTACATTTTTAAAGTTTTAGGTACATTTGTAAGCCTTTTTGAATTTCAACAGAATTTTTTTACTTTATATCGTTCGCTGATCATTTATTCATCCTAATAATTCGCTCGAATACACAGTTCGAAAACCAGTAAGGAAATGGAAATTTCTAAATTAATTGATGAAGTGGTATTAATTCATGTTATCTCAAACATACGCAATAAACGCCCTACGTTCTTCATCTAATTACATAATATTATGTTGTGACATCATTGCTCTTCTGCAAGAAAATAAGATATTCAAAAAATGACTTATGTGCATTACAAAACAGCATGAATAAGTAAGTTGAATGCTGGGAGTACGAAAATTTCCTGAAGCACTTTCATAAACTAATTTTTAAGGAATATCAAGTCAAATAGATAACTTTAAATATATTTAAAATTATATAAGTTTTCTTGTAAATGATATTTTTTGAATATTTTAAAGTAATTTATAAGTAATCAAAATTTTAAAGATTTGTTGAAAGAAATTTTGCTATTTTTGTCGAATTTACAGGAAATGTTTGTCAAATATCTTTAAGTAGATTCCTTATGGAAGTCTAAGCAATGATTCTCTTGATATGACTTTGGGAAAATTTCTGCAGATTTTCATCAATTCACCGATCATTGTTCTAAAATCCAAGGGTGTGTGTGTTTGTGTGTGTGTGTGTGTCTGCGTGCGTGCGTGCGTGTGTTCGTAAATGGATCATCTAAGTCAAAAGGAGGAATGTCCCTTTCTCCAAAACTTATTTATGATTGAAGATAGAAAAGGAACCAAAATAATGAAGTTTCATTAAAACAAAAAAACTTTTGTATTAAAAGTTTTTTTGATTGATCCAATTGTATAGATGATTTTCATTTCCTAACTTCCACTGTTTTTAACGATCAAAATTTGATAATTTGAAAAAAATAAAAATAATAAAATAATGTTCACAATTTTTTTTCATTTCTTTGAAATTATTTAAACGCACTTTGACTAAAGTTTAATATCTTGTTGAAAATTAATAAAATAAAAAGTAAAGGAATTGAAATATATATTGGCAACATTATGTAAAAATTCTTGAATGAATATTTTAAAATTTAGAATGAAATAATTCCCAGAATTTGAAAAAATTCCAGAAACTATGTATAAGTTAGATATTTTCGAATGTATTGTTTTATTATAACATTTATCTTGAAAAGATGAAGGAAGGGGGGGGGTATATTTTTTTATTTTATCTTTAAAAAATAGAATTTGCCTTTTTTCGTGACTATATACGTAAAAGCGAAAATCTTCATTACCATTAGTCCTTGTCTGTGGTTGCTCCCATATATATTATTTCATTGTTTTTTATAAGATTCTAAAGAATTTCAATTTAGATGATAAAGTATCTATTTCTGACTCCTAACTTCTGGAGAGAAATTTTTTTCCTTAAGACCTAATGAATCTAAATTTTAAAATATTCATTCAAAACTTTCCACTTCTAATTATCTGATTTTATTCTTGTATTTTCTTACATTTTTATTTAGATTGATTTATTTCTTGTTTGTTCAATTGGGAATAGGATTATGAATCATTTTAATTTTGATATGCTTGAATTTTCATACTTATGTTCTTCTGTGTCCTCAGTGACAACACACTAATTTCAGAATTAAATTGTCAGTTGATCAATAAATTTAAACAATTATAACGCCGTCTGATTGTTATTTTTTAAAAAAATAATTAGCAAAAAAATCCCTTCACATTTATAATAATGAATTAAAAATTAAAATATGCAGAACATTTTTAAATGCTTAATTTTTAGTATGTTAATAATAATGTGCATTTAAAAACTGGTTTTCCTGTATTTATTACTTAATTACAAAAAAAAGGTAACGCACGCTGTTTATAGAAATTGTAGGAACACTTTTTCTAGGAAGGTGTACAAGCGTGGGCAGATCATTTTACAAAGGGAGATAAAGTGATTTTTCACGTGGAAATGAACTATGTCCCTGTAGTATCCGATATGCTAAAGAAACATTCTGTTGAGTTTGAAATGCATCAAGTTAACATGGAACAGTAAGTATTTCTATTTGATTGAATAATTTTTAAAATTATGAGCGATGTATTAGCAATCTCACGCAGAAGATATGCTGTTTATCATTAATAACTTATCTTAATAAATATTTCCTTTTCTTCTCTCCGAAAATATGTTAATCGGTTATTGAATTTGCAATATCTTCAACAATTGGTAGATGATGGACCACGTGATTCTTCTTCCTAAACAATAGCAAACGAATACGATTTTGTTTAGGCCTGATTTTCAATAAATTAAAATTAATTTCAATTGTATCGATTATTATTATTATGCTGTACAATGCCTTGAGGTTTTAAAACTATTATTATTATTTCTTAAATATATCCCAATGAAAGAAGTCGACTTCAAAAAGCAAATAAATCGAATGAAGAAAATTCTGAAAGCTATTCAAAAAGAAACTAATTTACTTTAAGATATTCAGCTGGCTTACATACATGTGAACGATCAAAGCGAAGATGCTAAAAAGCCGGCTAGAATTAATTAACAGCAAAAAAATTCTAAAAATTTTTGGCGTCCATTTTTGGAAGAATTTAAGAAATATTTCAGATAAACATATAATTCAATGATGGCAAATAGCTATTACCTGCGTGATTAAGGTATCCCAAATTGATGGAAAATAATCTAATTACCTGAATCAAGTAAATATACCTAAATACGTACTCTCTAATGGAATGCTGCACTTGGAAAATAAGCTCTAATTACCTGAATCAAGTAAATATATCTAAATATGTGTTCTCGAATGGAACGCTGCATTAGCTTTTGCGTCTATAAGTATAGAAATATTTTTTGTACTTTCATAATTTTTTTGTAAATTCCATTTTATTTCTAATGATATTATAATATTATTTCTAATGTTTTAATACAAAATTCATGTTCTAAATGTTTGTAAAATCAAAGAAAAAAAACCTTTTTCAAAGCCAAATAAATTTTTTGTACGGATTTAAACGAAAACATTGTAGCTTATGTTATCTTTTTGCAATAAGTATACTAGAATTTACAATTCGAGTAAAAGTATTCAAAGCAACCGCTTGGGAATTATCAGACAGAGGACAGAGTCGCCTAGTTAAACATTAATAAAATGCTTAGACGTTAAATAATATATTTTGAAAAAAATAATTAGATAGGTGATGTCTTGGATATATCTAGTATAGTTAAATCTAAAAATACCTACACAATTTTATGTGTATGCAATTAGTTGAGAATGTAACCACAGATACGATCAATTAATCAAACAATTAGATATTAATAGCTATTAATATCTAACTTAATTATACTTTCTTCACTCGAATAGGGAATGATCATAAATTACATTATCTTTAATTTATGTTATTGTTGTAGATTAAATTTTTAAAAAAACTTTACTGGTCTGTGTAGACTAGTTAAATCCAATAGCCGAGGCTCCTTGGCAGTTTTTGTTTGTCAAAGCTACCCAGAGCCATCAAGTTACATTTGCTCTTTTGAGGGAAAAATGGATAATACAAATGTACTTCTGCATCAGGAAGTGCATTTAAATTTCTTTTGTAGTGAATCCAGAAAAAAACCTTCCACAACCAGTCCTGAGATCACCATGAGAAATTCACTGATAAAAAGAAAGCCAGCCAACTAGTTTTCGAATAATATTGTGCGCGAGTATCACCGAGATGGAATCAATGTGTAGCTTCCTTGGATTCAAACAGCTCAGTCCATTAGGATAATTTCATTTATATAAATTATTGAATAATATTATTTTAAATAGAACCTATTACTTCTAAGTTTAGAATGTTTTATTCGAAATAGTTTATACCTTATTGTTTTATCGAAAAATTTCATCTTACTCCAGCAAGATCAGAAAAGAAATATCCAGCTTGCGAGATGAACGGTATGAGGAATTCGGATACAATTACGCAAAGCACAACCCTTTCAGTTCGGTGAGTACATTCAGAATTTATGCCGAAAACATAAGTCTTTATCGCATCATTCAGAATTAATAGCAAATAAATCTTAAGTTAAAGGAGCAGCAGTTTCAAGTTTCACTTCTGTTATATTTTGGGATGAATCTGTCTAAGTGAGTCTGTTAAATGCAAACCGAAATAAAAAGGTGGATTTACATTCACCAGTTATAAGATTCCAGTAAGTAACGCATGCACAGAAGGAAGATTGCGCATACGCTAAGAGAGAGAACAATGGCAAGTTCTTGTCCCGATGGAACAAGTAATTGTTACTATATAGTTCCTGCGAATGCGTAGTCTTACTGGATGGTTTGTAGCTGGCTGGGTGTAAACCAAACATAATTGATGTAATCTAACTTTGGTCTAATCTGAAAACAATCAAACCTGAGATTTCACCCACCTTGGCGAAATTTGGCATTGTATGTATAATGGAGCTTGGTATACTTGGCGCCAAATAGACACGGTAGCCGTTAAAATAAACCAGTACCCAACGAAGTAATAAGTAGGAGATAGATATTTTTGCAACAGTACGGATAACATTTTTTTTCAGTATAATTGCCAAAATCGTCATTAGTAGAGAGATACAAATTGCTAAAAAAGTCTTTGCAATTCCTTCGACTAAATTCAATTTATGTTAAAAAATATAATGAAACAGAAAGTTTTTAAGTTGAAAATAACTGCTACTTTATCCCCAATTTCTTTTTAAGAATTCTTGCTATAAATGTAGAGATTTAATTAGTGGCTATAATCATTCCACTGTTATACCAAACGCACCTAGATTTCAATTTAGTTTTATTGTATTTTAATAGATGGCACCATGAGTTCTACTAATCCAAAATACTAAGTCACATGACCATAAGTTTGAGGCTTCGCCCTTTGGTGCAATCTAAATATTTTAACTTCTAACTTAAATGTAATTATTCTTTTCCGTCTTAATTGTTAATGTCCTGTTAATTTTGTTTACTCTAAATAAATTTTCTGTTCTTCTTTAACCGTTACTTCTTTTCTTAATAGTATCCTTGACAGTGATCCAAATGGGATTGAATGGGCATTTTGTCCCACCCAGTCCTACATAAATATTATATATATATATATACTAAATTTTGCGTTTTTGACCACCTTAACATTTCCTACTTAAAAAGTTCAAAAAAAAATCTAAATGAGCAGCAACCAGCTACTATTTAAAATATTTGTGCATTAAAGGGGTGAAATTTAAGTGTAAGAATTTCTGGGCCCAAAGACAGTGTTATACATTTCCTATAATTAAAAAT
>JAPMOR010079402.1:736601-802810 GCA_026543865.1 Argiope aurantia | reverse complement strand
ATTTCTGGGCCCAAAGACAGTGTTATACATTTCCTATAATTAAAAATATTTATATGAAGAAACACATAAAAAATTAAAAAATGCAATTTTATTCGTACCTTTATTTTTAATACAATTTGGCTCCACTTAAACTTTTTGAATTATAATTAATAAAAGAATCACAATTTCGGGGAATTTTATTTATTATTTTTTTTAATTCTAGATGTGTGATTTACTGAAGGGACTAACAGAAAAATATCGCAGAATATCTAAGCTTGAAGTTGCTGGATGCACTGTCGAGAGAAGGCCTGTATTTGCTGTTCACGTAAGAGGATCTTCATTTTCTTTTTTAAATATCCGATTTATCTTTTCATTTTATGATGAAACTATGTCCACAAATGCAACATTTTTAATTTTAATTAAATAACGTATGGAAATCGTCAAAAAATCGAAATCGTGATTTTGATGAATCTCTCCGTTTTAGACCAGACTGAGTTCGAAAAACACAGATTTGTCATTATGTCTGTCTGTGACAAAGATAGCTCAAAAACGCTTTGAGCTAGACAGTTGCAATTTGGTATACGATGTTTACATCTAATTTGTGAATTCTATCATATTTTGAGTGAAATCTGTTAACAGGAAGTATGTCTGTCCAGCTGTTAGAATATAAGTTGCGTGATAATTATGAAGACAGCTAGATAGGTAAAATTCGATGCAAAGACTTAACATATATAGTCTAGATATCTATCAATTTTGAGCCAAATCCAACTACGGGTTGATTGTTTATGTCTGTACTTTCAGAAACATGTAAACGCTACAATTCAAAAAATGCAATGATTTAAGTATTTAGAATTTTACAAGGAATTTTGTGATTGTAATCTCAATATTTTGTCAAATTTTTGTTTCAATCGGTTGAGAAAAACGGGTATAAAACACAAATTCTATTTTCGGGTACTATTTACTGATTGCTAGGGATTAATCGCCAAGGATGACACGATGGATTCAGTAAAAATGCTAAATTAATGCCAAAATTTTATATTTCGTAATTATTGTACGCCAATCTCTTCATTAGAGAGTATGGGAGAAAATTTAGGGGAGACTACTCACGCTGGTTTTATAAATTGTTAAAAATATACGAACTTTTCCTTTTAGATAAAGAATATTTATCATTCACATTGTTTTTTGATCATTTCAGAACATATTTGAAGAAAATTAATGGAATGCAATGGAATAGAATAAAAAGTAAAGAATAGATCCGCTATTCTTTACTTTCCATATTTTTAAGGGAACATTTTGCTTGTCTCAGATAAAAAAAAAGCATTAAATGATGGAAACTGACAAAAAAAATAATTTCAGGAAAAAACATGCAAAGTATTTGACGAACATTTTTCCTGTTTTTGATTTTTAAAGCATGCGACAATCTTATTATGCACAAAATAGAAAGAATATCCAGCAAATATGAAGTATAAATTCATAAATATGAGAAAATTTTAAATAAAACCTCCCATTGAAAATTGCGCAGAAAAGTGAAGAAAAATCTTTGTTCTTTAGAATTAAGTGACTAAGAAAAATTTTATGCCCTTATTTATAACCAAAAATAAAAGGACATGAACATTTAGAATCTTTTTTTCCTCATTATTATTCATATGTTCTATATTATTCATTGTTCTATATAAAAAATTTTAATAAACCTTTCTCATTAACTTTCAGTATATTGAGAGAAAAATGTTTTTTCTGACAACAAGATCTAAAGATATTAATATATATAAATTAAGTGTGAAATCCTTAAATATTTCAGATTACATTTTTTTAATGATGCAACATACTATATTTGTGTGGGCTTCATAAATAAACTATCTGCGTTTTAATATTTTAGATCCATGTTCATTTCAGATATCGAAAACTCAATCGAAGACAAAACCTGTCATTTTAATTGAATGCGGAATCCATGCAAGAGAATGGTCAGCATTTGAAGTGTGTTTTTATATTATAAGCGAGGTAGGTTTCACTTTCATGCGATACATTTTTGCTCATAACTTCACCTTTCTAATCGATAATAAGTAGATATGAAATATATTCAAACGAAAACTTTTTACGCATATAGATGTACTAATAAATTTCAATAAATAAAATTAGTAAGGAAAGTGATAATTTCGAGACTATTTACAAGATTTTTGGATTAATATATTATACATTTAAGAACCATTATATTATAACCACCCTATTAATAACATGTAGGACCACCTTTTGCCCGCAAAACTGCCAGTACCTGACGAAGCATTGCCTCCACAAGGTGCTGATAGATAGTCTGAGGTATCTGGTACCAAGCGCTCACCAGCAGGTCCTGCAATTCCCTCACATTGCGAGGGGTAACGTGGTAGCACGTATTTGGTTTTTCAGGTGGGATCACAAATGTTCAATGGGATTAATGTCAGTTGAATTTGGAGGTCAAGACATGACTTGAAAGTCATTGGAATGTTCCTCGAACCACTTCTCGACCCTTATGACGTGATGCATTATCTTGGTAAACACCATTCCCCACCGGAAATACTATTGTCGTGAATGGGTCAACATGATCTGCATCGATGTTCACGTAGCGCACAGACATCAAGGATTGTTCTATGGGGATTAAGGATCCTTATGTATTCTATGAAAACATTGACCACACCATAATAATCCCGCCACCGGCATGTCTCCGTCCAACTGTGCATCCGAGAGCCAGGGTTTCCTTTGGAAATCGGCGTATTCGGGCACGCCCGTCGATGTGATGGATTAAAAAACGTGATACGCATCTGGCGGTAACATGCCGTCAATGCAGGAACATGCTTCCGCCTGCAGCTGCATAGGCCCATACGCAACAATGTTCGCTGCACAGTGTGTTTAGAAACACTGTATGGGTTGCCACTGTTGTAGATGGTGGTTATTTCGGCTGTTGTAGCTCTTCGGTCACGGTAAACAATGCGTAGCAATCTCCACTCTCCACTGAAATCAATGCATCGTGGACGACACGTCGCTGGCCGTCGACTTGTCGTTTCTCCATCCATACACCACTTTCGATATGTATTCGCAACAACTGCACGTGAACATCCCACTAAGCGCGTCGTTTCTGATATTGATGTTCCCAGTCGGCGAACCATGATGCTTTGACCATTATCGAAGTCTGATAAATCAGCTACTTTTCTCATTCTTTCGCTAATCGTGCTACGTTTGGAAAGACAATGCATAGTCTCATTATATACACCAAATCAGCCCCTCAGTCTCAGTTGTTTTGTTCCTGGGAGAGCCGCAGTGCTTTTGTGTTATAGATGGGGAGGGGGGTATAATGTAATGGCTCTTCGGTGTATATATTTAAAATAGTGGATGTAACAGATTAAGAGAATATTTTTGAAATAATCAAAATCTTTGATTCGCAAGAAAAAGTTATTAGCTAAGAAATATTCAGCATCAGAAAATATTTAATGAATATGTGCAATAACACAAAACGCAAATAATATATATGGTCGCTGATGCATTGAAGTTGCGAAGAATGTCTCCGGGCATCATGGACTCCATAACATCGTTAATCCAAACCTTTTTCGGATTTTCTGGTGCATATACACTGGTGTGCAAAACTTAAGCAACAGGTATGTTTTTTGCCATAACTTCATGAGAAATCATATGAGAGACATGAAATTCAGAAATGAGATACAGCATTTTGTTCTGAAAGAATGACGAAAGCATAGTTGCGCAGAAATGAATCCAATGCATACAGTATGGAATCAAACAAAGAAAGGCTTTATTGAACTCATAGTATCGTTACACATGATTGTCTGTCCAAGAGGAAGAACAGCAAGCAGATGTTCCTTAGTATGGGATATGCCCTCCCCTTACTGCAATGGTTGCTTCGCACCGTCTCCCCATACTCAGCACCAGATTGTCCAACAATTCTTGAGGTAAGAGTGCTCATTCCTCAATCAGCCTCTGTTTAAGTTGTCGGGTGTTCCCAGAAGGATGTAAGCATCCAACATATGTTCCATCGCATTTAAATCAGGGGAGGACGCTGGCCAATCCATTCGAGTGATACCTTCACTTTCCAGGAGCTCCTCAACAACATGATTCCTGTGTGGCCGTGCATTGTCATCCATAAAAACGAAGTCTGATCCAATGGCACCTCAGAACAGACGCACATGGGGAAGGATCACCTCCTGACAATAGCGATCTCCAGTTACAGAACCTCCGTCGAAAACGTGGAGCTCAGTCCGCCAGTTCATTATAATGCCTCCCCAGACGACAACTCCAGGACCACCGAAACGGTCTCTTTCCGTGATGTTACTGGGATGAAACCGTATCCCGACCTCTCTCCAAATCAACTGGCGTTGGGAATCGCTTGTGGCACTAAAACGACTCTTATATGTAAAAAGGACACAACTCCATTGATGAGATGTCCAGTTTTTGTGCTCCCTGCACTACTCTAAATGGTGCCGCCGGTGGGAAACTGTCAAAGGGATGCAGCGTTCAGGACGGCGGGCGAATAGGCCACCTTTGTGAAGGCGTCTGGACACAGTAAAACGCGACACTTGTCGCCCCATTGCTGCACACAGTTGCTGAGCAATGGCGCTTGCTGACTGGTTTCGGGTTCTTTTCGCCTGCAGGACGATATGTCGGTCATCCACTGCAGTTGTTTTTTTGGGGCGACCACCACCAACCTTTCTCACAGATGTACCTGTGGTTTGGAAGGTTTTCCAAGCGCGCGAAACGACACTTTTGTTGATTCCGAACTCTTCAGCTACACTGGTTACACTACGCCCCTCCTCCAGCTTTCCGATCATTCTTCCATGTGTGAAATCGTCCAGGTGATTTCTGCTAGCCATATTTCACGAATTAACTCACGTGCACTTGCAGCGAATGTCTTTAATTGCGTCTCCGTTCTTCCTTTTATTGTAGTGTTGAGATGCGCGCGCCTTCCGCACGTGCTTTGCGTACGCTCACTTCGCCTGTGACGTTTTGTTCCTGATATTTGCATACGCATGACCTTTCTCTTGAATTACGTGTTCATTGTACTGATCGCAAGAACTCCTTTTCTTCAATTTCATGGCTATCTGCTTAAAATTTGCATTGTTGCTTAAGTTTTGCACACCAGTGTATTTTATGTAGATTACCAGAGGTTGTCTCCATTTATGAAGTCTTTGAAAGAAGATGTAGGGTTGTTTTATGTGCGGAGAGAATCATTTCAATGAATTTTGAATCTGCGATAGAGCTCATGCTAAAACGTGGTCATCGATTAACTACGCTTCATTAAACAGTCAAACAAAAATATATTGTGGCAAATAGTCGGTAATATTGCTCCTTACGTTGTTGTTCCCTTATAATAATGAAGAGAGTTTGGATATAATATGGATGTTTTTGTACTCGCTTTTGCTATATTTTACTACCCGTGCTTCGTACTTTCCAGGGGAATAAAGTATCAATCCGTTATCGAATTTGTTGAGCTTTTAACCATACAGCCACATAATGAATTTTCAGTAACATTGTTTTCACCTCCGATTGATGCCGATAAAAACGTTATAAATACATATATCTTTACTCACACATTTATCCCTGTCTGCAATGCCGAATTGTGTTACTTCAAAAATTCTTTCGATCATCTCATATGTTTAAGTAGAATATAAGGTACTAAAGATTGATGAGGCATTACTCTGCAATTCAAGGCGCTGGATCAGAATTAGAGAGTTTTTGGCTAATTTCTTTCTCTTTCAGAAGCCCAAATGGAGACGTTTTACAACCTCCACGCTCGCGCAATTAATCTAAAATCAATTTTGTGAGAGAGAATTGAGAATTACAAGCAACAATTACATGTATCCGTTGCTTCTGATATGGAAATCATGGCAAGACTCGCGACGTTATTGTTTCGAGAATCTTAAAAACTTCATTGTAAAAAAACGAAACATCTCTTAAGTAAAAATCCAGCAAACAGCAATATCCATCCATTAGAAAATTTCATACCTGCTCCCTCCTGTAATAAAAAAGTTTTATCTTTTGTTTGAACTTTGAAATTATATACACAGAGAAGTACATACTTCAAAAAAAATTAGTGGTACGAAAAATTCCTACGTCAGATCCGGAAAATTTATGGCGAAAAATTCCAATAGGCCCAGTAATAAATAACAACGTTTATTCTGCGCAAAAACATAAATACACAAGAAACAAATCACAGATGAAGTATACACAAAATAGTACTTGCAGCACTTGTGTACTTCAGTATACAAGTACCGAATCGGTTGTAAATAACTAACAGCACATTGTGCTCAGACAAATTCGCAGGAAGTTTCGCTAAACTCGCTTGATTTCAAATATTAACTCACTATTGATTGACTCTCGTCTATGCACCTCCGCTTTTTATAGTTCCAGGGTATTGAAGGATCTTCAACGATTGGAGGAACTCAAGTTGTAAAGGAAATTATATAACATTCAAAGTTTGCGTAACATTTAGTATCTTTCATTTTTGACACCAGAGCCGCCAAATGATTGTCACGTTTGTCATCAAGGCCGAGGGTCATTAACTCGGCATTTATTCAACAGCCTTTAGTATATATGAAAAACTATTTATCTTAGTAGAACACGTACTACACAAATATAGAATATTACAAATTCGTAACAATTTATTTGATATCTGAAAGCAATCAGATTTTTTATCGTTCCAGCTGAAGCATTAATAGATAACAAAGGATTCATAATTTATATAGGATAGTCTTGTGAAATAGAAAAAAAAATCAGAGAATTCCGCATTTATGATGACTATGGTATACCTTTAATTTAGTGAGGAAAATAGCATATTTTATTATTAATATTCACTGTCGAAATACTATAAACAGAATGCGCAAACTACGTAACTTCACTCAAACAAAAGGCCAAACAAGTTTGAAACGGTGCTATTAACTGGCATTCAGAAAACGCAGCTTAGTATTGTGCAGTTATATTCTTAAATTCTTTCTAGATTAGAAATTCACCATGAGTGTCTTTTTACTTTCTCTTATTGAAAGTATACGAAATATTTTTTTCTTTTCTTTTCACTTAGGCATATCCTCGAACTCGAACCTTCAGAATTCCTTATAAGGTGAATGGATATAAGAGGCAAGATTTGTTGAAAAAACATGATAATACAAAATATTGTAATCGAACTCCAATTTTGACAAATTTTTACATTTCAAGTCTCTCTGAATCCGAAAAATACAGATTTGTCTGATACAGTCTGTGAACACAGTAACTCAAAAGGGCTTTGAGTAAGACGAATGGTATTTGGTACATCATCGAAGTTTTAGATTTCTATTAAATTTTGAACAACATCTATTCAAAGAAAGTGCGTATATCCGATTATCCTAGTATGAATTAACTCGATAACTACAAAATTGAAAGAGCTAGATGGATGAAATTTGGTACAAAGGTTTAGCCTCTGAAATCTGAACCTATATTGAATTTTAAGCTAAATCCAACAAGGGGTTCACCATCTATTGGTCTGTACTTTTGCATGCCACTCAAAAGCACAAAAACATAGGTAAATGAAAATTGATACACAATTTTATCATCTAAAAAAACTCCTTCTCAAATTTTGAATTATATCTGGCAAGAGGTTTATCTTCTGTCAATCTGTACATTCTCGTGCATGTCAAATTCGATAACTTACAAATGCAACAATTTAGATAAATGAAATTTGTTGTTCGATCTTGTGACTACAATTGTACAATGTTAAGTGTCGAAATGTGATTTTAATTGGTGCAAAAAAGACGGCAAAAGTATAGTTTAGTGGGCACGTTGCTGCGCCAAGGATGTCAAGTCGCGTACAAAATAAACTTCTGCAAAAACAGTTACGGTTACCACTTTCTACATTAAAATTATGATCTTTACTGCTATTGTTTTATCTGAGATTTTTTTGCAACCTTTGGGATCTCTTTTGCTACTTATCTTAACAATTTTGAAATGAAGAAGTTTCTTAAACCGGCTGCGCTGGTCTGTGGTGTAAAGAATAAAATTTAAATCATTAGCATCGAAAGAAAGCACCGGGCAGAATTTTTTAACTTAAAAAAATCATCCTACTTCGCTAGCAGCGGGAACCTAATAACTTCGCTAGCAAAAGGACTGTGTGGATAACAGGAACAGTACATAACCAAAAGAAAAGAGCGGAGAAAGGAGCAATCGGAACATTTTCCATATAAAATTTCAAACGAGCATCCTTTTCCCGACTTCATCAACTCGTAATATCAAAATATAATTCAAAATATTTCTTGCCATCCCATTAGCCACACATCCGTTCTTGAACAATTAGCGATATATGACTTATCAATGAAATCGTCAGATCAAAAAAAGAATTATGAAAAGTGCAAGGAATTCCATAGCAGACGATTTTTTAAATTAATAATGCAGACGATTTTTAAAACGCATATCGACAGTTAAGTATTGCAAAAGAATAAATGTTTTCTGTTCGTATTTAATTTAAAAATAACATTACAGTGTCTTATTAGCAATAAAAAACTTTTAATTATAATACAAAATTAAAATTTTTAATTGATATCTTGTTATTTTTAATTTAAGATTTTTCATAAAATAGTTGTAGTTCATGTACAACTCAACCGCTGTAATAAGTAGTAAACAAAACAGCATTAGGGTTGCTATAAGACTGTTTCGTTGGGTTACCATATTGACGACAAACTCGGGGGCACACTAAACTATACTTCAATCAAAAAAAACTACCAACATATATACTCAATTTTTACTTTTCTGCACTACACATAACGCAAAACGCTCATGTCAGGTCTCTGGAAATAAATATTTGAACACTTATGGCATTCATGGCTTTTCCCCATGTCCTCATTTTCTATGTGGGAAGAATGAGAGAATAACACCATAATTAGATTTTATGCGAGAATGTTTTGGCCGACCACTTTTGCTGGTTATTATTGAAAATACGCTACATTTTTCCAACTTTACTAAGGCAAGAATTTTTTTACCTTAATGTTTTATGTCATGTTTTTTGAGGACTGTTTAGAAAAGTATGCTGTTCCCCGAGGCTGTTTGGATTTGCTCTCATCCGAAATATATTTCCAATCGACTATTTGAATAATCTAAACGTCTTTTGGGGATAGGCCTATATGTATTTTTAAAAAATATTTATGTATTAATTATTAATGCATTTTAATTAAACCGAATATTCTATGCAAATATTCAGTAAAACAGTCTTCACTTACTAATCATTGTTTGCTTAGTGTTGAGAAAAGCGATGTTGACAAAAAATGCTATGTAGGGTTTTCCGATAAAATGAAACAATATGAAATCGACAAGACAATTAGTATTCTGATGATGATTAGGTGTGTGCCAAAAGTGGCGTTACACCGGTAAAAGCTCATAAATAAAATTTAAAAAAAATAGAATTTAAATAGCTATCAAAGGACTAGCTATTTTTTTAAAAAGAATTCATCATTTTGTGTACTAGAAGCTAAAAACAGCCAAATGAAGAAAAAAAAGAAAGAAAAAAGGATAGGCATAAAAAAGGAAAAGTGGAGAGGTCTAAATAGCCCAAGCATAATACATAATATAGAAGAGTCTGCATAATATTCCAAGAGCATCATTGAAACATAATTTGTAAATAATAAAATTTACCGAAGATAGGCAATTTAAATTTAAAAGAAAAAAGAATAAAATAAAAATAATTAAAAAAAAGTAAATAAAAAAATTATGTAAATAAACAAAACAAAAAAGTAAAAAATATAAATAAAAAAATAACAAACAGAAAAATAATTATATGCAATGGCTCAGTCTAAGGTAGGGTCCATGAATCAAGAACAAAATGCCTGATAGAGTTCTTTTTTGCATTTTTTTTCCTTGTACTCACTAGAAACTGTCCACTGTGCTTGACAAACCAGGAGAAATTACTGTTCAGTTTGGAAAACTCTGTTTTCATTATGATGTGCAATTACAATGAAGACAATTAGTATGCTTATTTTATTATCGAAAAAAATAAAACAATATTTTAACAATCTATTAAGACAAAACGATTACTTTTATAAGTTTTTGATTAACCGCTGACGACCATCAGCTGGCTCGTTCATCAAAGAACTAGCATTCATTTTTTAAATGCAAAAAATGTATTTTTGCTAAGCAAAAAGCGCTGATAACCAAAAAGTTAACTAAGTAATTTAGTTACTTACCAAAACTGAGTAATTAAAAGATTTTAATTTCTTAGCTGTACTTGCAAAATGGTGATATAAATTGATGAAATCGGCGCAGTTGGTTGGGCATTCTATCAAAGTGGTATTTTGCTATACCTGTCTGAGATACTCAGATTACAAAATGGTATTTTAAAAACTGGGAGCTATAGACGCAAGAGGGCAATTGACTGCTATAATGGGTGTCATAAATTTTCTTGCAAAATAAAAATTTTGAAAATTCGATGCAGTGGTTTTATGAGATGGTTCTTTGGGATTATTTTAAATTTATATACAGGAAAATTTTTTCCTATACTTCGATATTTCTCGACTGCTGTATTCAGTATCTTATCATAAAGCATTATATTCGAAAGAAGATCTATTCAATTTATAAACTAAGCAACTAACCAATCACTATGAATCAGTTTAATTTCACATACCTTATACGGTTGTCCTTCACTCTCAATATTCCTTCTTCTCTTCAATATTTACATTGTATGTCAGTCCAAATTGTTCGTCAACCTTCTTCCATTCATAAGTAAATATCAAAAGAAATTGAAAATAGTGTTCACTGCCATAATGTTCTAATTGGGTGGAGTAGTTAAAATACTCTCTATATGCAACTGGAAGATCGACCTTGATACCTCATATACTCAAATAAACTCCTTTTAAAAAGATCAAGCGGCTTACTGACTTTTTTTTTTTTGCATTTTTGATTTTGAGTTAATTCATTAATTAAAGCGGCATTCACATGAAGGCAACTATTACGCGCAATATAAGGCCACGTCTACGTCAGGAAGATCATGTGATAGCAATGGGACAATGGCAAATAGTTGCCCGGAGGTGACAACCAATTGACATCGTATATACACTGCTTAAGATTGATTACAAAGGTTGAAAAAGAAAAATGTCTATACTTTATCTCAAATTAAAACTCGGATTCTTGCTAATGCTTGGATAATGTTTTTCCTTTCAGCTGTTGAAACAAAAGACAGAAAAGGTACAAAAACTTACGTCTATGCATGATTTCGTTATACTCCCTGCTTTGAACCCAGATGGATATGTTTACTCTTGGACAAAGGTAAGAACTAAATTATTTATAACACAGATTCTTATTCTTTTTGTATCGGGCAAATTAGGATTGAACTATTTCAGGAGCTGTGGAAGCCAAATGATATAGTCTTAGCTTTAAATATAGAATATTACGCTTTAAAAGAATTCCATCAAATACTCACGATCTAGGGTTTTGTTTTAGTTATATTTACGTCCCGTTTTAAGCAACACTGGGGCTATTTTGGGACGGACCTCGTGATTTTGAACCGTGGTCAGATGACGAGGACGATACCTGGGCTGTCAACCCCCTCTCCACACCTCACAACACCAGCGGGAAGATCACGATCTAAGGTCGGGATATCCTGGTTTGTAGGGCGTTAAATTCGCATCCTTTTGGTTGTGAGTTCGAATCCCAAAGGCCGAAGATTCTACGTACATAATGTGGCTGGTGTACGTATAAATCTGTCGTAGACACAAAGTCCTCTAAGTGCAGACAATACCATTGGAGGTATTGGATCAGAGGTGATCGTTATCTGACTCAGGTCTAAATTACAATCTGTGGATGAGTGAATGAAATATATAAATGAAGTCCGCCCCGTATAAAGGGCTGTGACGTATGAGTAGTTAAGACGTACTCTTGGCACTAGATGGCGCTTTTAAAACAAGAGACGCTAAAACTCGGTTTAAAATCGCTGACTTCGTCAGCGGGTTTGTTTATAACAAATGCCATAAAAAAAACATTTACGATTTAAATGGGTTTGGTGCAGTTAAATTTACAATCAGGGTTCAAACGTTTTCTGTCATTCATTTGTCATGAGAACCTGAAGAATACATTACTGTCGTTGACTCGTCATCTACTGGCGTAGACTCACCCAGTGTTCGGAACCTGAATCTGACCAAAGAAAATATTTTCATAAAATTTGATTTGTAATAATTCATAATTTGCAAATAATTCTATGTTAATGTAAATTTATCAGTTTAAATTGTAATAGTGATGAATATAGGTAGCAGTCATCTTTACTGAGAAAGCATTTCGGTCTATTACCATGTGCTGCATCTAAATAGCGATCAAAAATAGTCCGAGTTAAAAAGATGGAGTCCCTACAAATTAGCGAAAATAATGAGAAAAAAATATTATATTCCAATATTCGCAAGAAAATAATAAGTACAATACATTATTTGCTAAGACATCGAGTTCAAACATCTGCACAAAAGACGAAAATAAATTTAATGTTTTTGGAAGTGATGATTCGAATTTATGTATGACGGAAGCATATTTCTGAGTGGCGTCTAATCAAATGACGTGAAAGTCACATGACATCCACGACTGTGCATATCTTCTCAAGTTTCATCCGCATTTAGAGAGAATTGATTTATCATTAACATCTTGTTGATGTTAATTGATTGATTGATTAATTTATCATTAGCATTTAATTTCTTGTCATGTATTATTCTGCTTTCAAATCGCGTATTCTTTTCATTACATAAACATTGTTTAACTTTCAAAGTCTCCTAGTCGCACAGTAATTAGTCTATATACAGGGTGGTCAAAAAAAAAACTTCCTCTATATATAAAACCCTAGCGGCCTATCCGCTCAACCAATCGAATCAAAATTTCAGACATGGTTGTTTGAAAGTATGCGCTGGAGATTGTGATGATTCTAAACAACGCAGAGCTCACGGTTACGGTTACAGTGAGAGAATTTCGAAATTTTCGAATGGTAATACCTGCTTTTTCCTTGATTGATCAGCGTATTGAAAAACTACAAATGGCGTTGGAACGATTGCCGTGTGACGAAAATTGCCGGCGTAAAGCATTTGCAAAGAAGAGCATTATAAAGGATTAATGACAACACAGAAAGGAGGTGCTTTGACGCACATTGCATACTTCAGAAGATTAGACAGTAGAAGCACCAGTCGCAGAACACCACGTGCAAAGCAGTGTGGGAAGAGTGTTTCTTCAGTCAGATGTTCAATTGTGCCAATAAGATGACGCTTACAAAGAAAGAACGAGGTGAATTGATAAAGCTGTTTTATCTGAACGGGGAAAATGCTGCCGAAGCAGTGAGAATTTATCGGCGAAATCACAAGCTAAGACGAGGCCCATGTTCCCTGAGAAGTGTACATGATTTGTTAAGAAAAATTGGAGAAACTGGATGCAGTTGCGATCGACCTCGATCCGGACGACCATCTGTTCCGGTACAAGTTGTTGCGGAAGTGCATAACACGATTACTGCAAGTCCATCGCATACTGCAAGAAGTGTTGCTCGCAATTTGGATTTACCGAAAACCACAGTTCTCAGGATTCTGCGCTCTGTTCTGCGGATGTTTCCTTACCGGTTTCAGCGCGTCCAGATGTTGCAGGAACTGCGTGAGGACCACGCAATTTTTTTCCTCGTCAGATATGATGAAGATGATAGATGGCCGCTTAGGATAATATGGACGGATGAGAAACACTTCTCTTTAACTGGAAGCATTAACACCAAGAACTGTATTCACTGGGCTGACAAAGACCCTGACTATGTGGCACCAGGGCCTTTACACGAAGCCAAAGTGACTGTGTGGTGCGGCATCACTAGCACATTTGTTCTCGGTCCGTACTTCGAAGAGGTCACTACCACAGATTAGAAATCGTACTCTGTCACAAGTGCTCGGTATAAATCAATGTTGCAGAATTACGTTATTCCTGAATTGCAGCAACGAAATATTAGTGACATTATATGGATCCAAGATGGGGCTCCTTTACACGTCGCCCAATGTGTTCGACCAGTGCTGCAATAACACTTTTGTGATAGAGTCATCTCTCGTAACTTTGCAGTTTCGTGGCCACTGCGATCCCCCGACCTCTCTCCTATGGATTTCTGGCTCTGGGGTTATCTGAAATCTAAGGTGTACACTCCTGGTCCACGATATGTGTCAGAATTGCACGATGCCATAACACGTGAAGTTATGCAGATTCCACCTTTCATGTTACATTTGGCATAGTTGTTCACAATCTCCCGAATGCAATGCGTTGTCGCCTGCGAAGGTGAACATGTTGAAAATCTGTAATTATAACTTCCCATTCCAATAAAATCTTTTTTTCTCTTTCCTCTCTGTGTTTTCATTAGTCCTTTATAATGCTCTTCTTTGCAAATGCTTTACCCCGGCAATTTTTGTCGCATGCTAATCGTTCCAACGGCATGTGGTTTTTCAATACCCTGATCAATTTGCGCAAGGAAAAATGGATGTTGCCATCCGAAAATTTCAAAATTCTCTCACTGTAACCGTAACCGTGAGCTCTGCGTTGCTTAAAATCCTCGAAATCTCCAGCGTATACCTTCAAACAACCATGTCTGAAATTTTGGTTCGATTGGTTGAGCGGATAGGTCGCTAGGGTTTCATATATAGGGGAAGTTTCTTTTTGACCACCCTGTGCAATTCTTGACTTGGCTTGAATGTTGACAGTATAAGATATACTGTAACAAAGTATACATCACATGCCATGTATATTATCCCAAAACCACTACCATATCCACAATTAAACGTAAAATCTCAGTCTTTGCATTGGGTTATATGTTTGAAAATGGTGGTAAACTTCATTTTTATCGAAGTCATAACCAATAAAAGAAAATATTTGGAAATATAAAAGAATTTTTTTAAGTATTAATGAATTAAGTTTGCGATTTAAATTTATTTTTCAACAAGACATGTACGCTAAACTTTATGTCAAAATTGTATAGTTGTGATTATTATACAATTGTAAAAGAAAATTCAATGCTCTGTTTCAGCTCTCAGACTTTTATAGTTGTTTACGCTTTATGATCTGAACTGGAAAAATATGTTCAAATGTAACATAAGGAATGATGAATACTTAAAAACTATGCCACAAGAAAGATGGGTAAAAATAAACCTTCAATTAGCACAAGAGGTATTATGTCTATGTAATGTAACGTCATTTAGAAACTATTTTGAAGGCAAAAAGGCATGCAACGAAATATTGGTTCATATTATTTTTCTTTTTTGTAAACGTGTTAAACGGCTCTGCTCCAGTATACGAGCTGCGCCACATTTGGCGATAAATTAGAAGATAAATGGGAATTTCTGAACCCTAACCAGCCTTGTTGCTTCACTTTATGGTAATCTTAAAGTCTAACTTTAAACTTATCTAATCTTTGCTGGCTCATATTTTTCTTGCCATCCATTTCGATCAGACGAAATTCTATTAGCCCCCTCCCATTCGCCATATGGCCAGGCTGTATTTTTCTGATTTATTTACATATTCATATTTAGTTTTCTATTTTTATGATATTACTGATATGGCATATGTTAATGTACCAATTAAGGATTTTGTTGCAAAATATCAATTTTTTGATGGAAAAAGCATATGGATTCAAAGTTTACCAAGATTTCTGATAATAAACCGAGGCCTATTTTCAAAAATCCTGGAGTTGCTACTAGGTATTTTGTTACTGAATTGATGCGTGATATATATGGAATCTGGTTTGATTTAGTCGCCATATTGCAGGGTTCGCAATGCTGTTATGCATGTGAGAACGAAAAATGATGCGCCGGATGTCTTTAGCTTTGTTTGTTTCAATATTTTTACCCATGGTGACTCAAGGAAAATGTGTGGCAAATAAGCAAGTTTTTGGTATGGATCATGGTTTAAAGGTGGATTTACACTGGCCAGTTACAAGGCGGCCAGTAGGCAGCGTATACGTAGAAAGGCTGAAAAATGTTGTTTGGTCCATGGCAAGCACTTATACCGACGGGACAACAACATGCCGCTGTATTGAATTTTTTTATTACAACCCATGCGTTTGTAGAATTTGGCGGGTTTTTATTTTTTCATTTTATTTGCCATTTTTTTCTATGTGTTTCCAAATTTAGGTATTATGACTTTTTAAAAATTTTTTATCATGTTTCTGTGTGTAAATATCCATAAGTTTAATATGACACGCAACGAAAAAGAAAGATTCAGGGATGCCAAAACAACAATTTATAGTCAAGCAACGAATACCTGAATAGATCTTATGACATTGTGGCAAACATAAATCGGTCCCTTTCAACGTATTCGTTATATAATTGACCCTCTTATAAACTGGCCGTCAGCCAGTTATAAGACAGCCAATAAGCAGCGCATGCGTAGAAAGGCTGAAAAATGCTGTTCAGTCAATAACAAGTAATTGTCCCGATGGGGCAACAACATGCTGTATTGTATTTTTTCCCCCTTACTGCGCATGCGTTTGTAAAAGTTGGCGGTTTTTTTGGGGGGGGCGTGAAAAAATTGACCACTTGTCATAGATTTATTCTGAAATCTGTTTCTTCTTCTTGTTCTATTTCTATTTCTTCTCCTTGTTCTTTCTGGTGAGAGGTTGTGGTTGTGTGTGTGTTTCCCTTTATTTGCCATTTCTTTTCTATATTTTCCAAATATATTTATGTTTTTAATTTTACCATGTTTCTTTGCGTAAATACATCCATCATTTTAATACAATGCACAGTGAAAAAGAAAAATTCAGGGACACCAAAACGGCAATTTAATGCCAAACATGGAATGCCTGAATCTATCTTATGAAGTTGTGGAAAACATAAATCAATCCCTTTCTGCACATGCTCTGCCTAGTGGCCATCTTATAACTTGCCGAGTGTAAACCCGGCATAATAGAAGCAAGTTGATTTTAGAGGAGATATTTTTGCTTACTTTTAAAATTATCATTGGAATCAAAATTGTTGAAGTACAGCAGATTTTTTTTTGGTAATAGTACATTGTCGAATTGGAGGCAAAAATGAAAGTAGTGAATTAATTGATGAATATTAGCATTGATGAACTTAGAGTATGTTGTGGCTAATCCACAAAAAGCCGAAGATGATGGGAAAATTATAGAAGTTGATGTATCAATTTTGCAAGCGGAAGTATAATAGAGGTCACAGAGTTGATGGTCAAAGGGTTTTAGTGGTGTTGAGAGAGGTCGTTTGTTTCTTGTTGATGGATGCAACAGGAGTGTTGAAATGTTGTTTGCTTGCATGAAGAAATGGATTGAACCAGGTACGATTATTTACAGTGATTATTGGAAGGCGTATGGCAGTTTAGGCTGTTATTGATTATGAACATTTGTAGGTCAATCACAATCTGCATTTTCTTCAGCCTGAGGATTTAGTTATTGGAATTCCACGCCAATACTACGGAAAGTCTCTGTAATGTTATAAAAAAGTCATTGATTTTCTATAATCTTCAAGGTGCTTATTGTGCTTTATTTGGTAATGTTTCTTTTTGATAGATCTTGCAGAGACCAAACTGTCCATGTCTTTAATAAATTTTTGGAAATTATCAGAGAAATTCCTTGGGAGTGTACCCTATTAAAGTCGCTAATAAGAAAAAATAGTCATTTCTGTGTGTTTTTGTATTTATGTGTGTAACTGTTTTTAAAAAGGAAAATTATTAATGTTTTTATTTGCTTCATACTGGATTTGAAGGATATATATATAGTCATCAGAACACTTTGAGCATAAAATTAAGGGTAAGAATAAATTATTTATTTTCAATTAATTTTTGTTACATTTTTTGATGTATTTTGTAAGCCATAGATTAAGCCTAATATGGCCTGGTGACAAATCACAAGATCGCAAAAATGCATTTTTGGCGACATCATGACGAAAAACATGGCGCCAATAGGCCGTATATGTGAGCTGCCCTAGTTTAAATATACTTATACTCAATTTTGTAATAAGAAATTTGTAACTTTGACTTAAATAATTAATATATTATTATTATATTAAATAATATATTAATTATTATTATATTAAATAATATATTAATTATTTTTATATTAAATAATATATTAATTATTATCATATTAAATAATATATTAATTATTATCATATTAAATAATATATTTATTATTATTAAATATTACAAATCACTTTTTTTTTCTTTAAGTTTTATGTTTCTTAATGTCTTTTATTCCCCTTTCAGCTTTTATGTTTACGTATAAATTTGATATAACATTTTTATACCTCTAATAAAGAGAAAGAAAGTAGTGTATATTTAATTTTTAGAATCACTGTATGTTTTTTGCTGTAATTTAATGCTTCTTTATAACTTTTTCATTGACATTTTGCCCGCATCTCATGTAGTTTCGAAATTTTCAGGTTCACTTTAAACTTTGTTAGGAAATATTGTAAGTACTCTGCTTGAAAAGTGCATTACAATTTTATAGCCCCCTAGACACATTTTTATGACAATAGTGTCACGTAGGTACTTTAGTATGGAACTCAATTACACACACAAGAAGTAGGGCTAAATCAATTGATTAACTCAACTCAGAACACAGTGACTGACAGATCTTCTGCTTTTTATACTAACAGGGAAAGTTCCAGAATACTTTTCTGGAGACTGTAAGAAAAGTTCAGAACACTTATCTGGTAAACTAAAGAAAGTTCCAGAATATGCTGGAACATGAAATAAATATTTACACAAACTGTGAATCGCACTGTCTCTAGCAGGATTCGAACTTACGATTTCTAGATTATGAGATCAGTGCCATGACCATTCGGCCATGGAGAGTCGACTGCCTGTTTTCAATGCGGCAATAACTATTGGTGTTGTCATAAAAGTGTTATGAATTAAGAAGAGAAGAATGAAATGTTTAAGAAAGACAAATAGTTTTGAAATTTTCGAAAGGTGAAAGAAATAAAATCTATTTTTTTATATTTTACTTCGAAAATTAATAACTATTCACTGCTACGTAAAAGAAATATGCATATTAAGAATTAATGTTTTTTTATTATCCTATAAATGTGATAAAATGCTAAAGATCAAATAATGCTAGGAGTATTTTGTCAATAAGGAAATTCATGTTTTTTTAAAGCTTCATTTAGATATCGATTCAGATAGATTGTTAAATAATCTCTTGTTTTCTTTTTAGGATCGAATGTGGCGAAAAAATAGATCTTGTGATTTACCTAAAGAACAATGCCAAAATATTTGCATTGGAGTTGACATAAACAGAAATTTCGATGTCAATTTCTACGGCAAGTTTATATTACTATTATTACCGGATCAAAGTGTGCACTCAATGTTTTGAAACAGCATTTAAATTTAATTTACGTTTTAAAATACAGATTCATATACTGACCAGGTTAATCTGAAATATTGGACAATATTTTGTTGAAAAGTATGATATAAAAATTTCTTCATCCTGAAATTATCTACGTTTCCAAAAAGTAAATACAAAATGGTATATTCAATTCATCATGCTTGCTTTCTTGAAATATAAATTTCTTGCGAATCGAAACGTAAGCATCAAACAAATTAATATTCCACAATCATTTCAGCAAATGTGTGAATTCAATAGTGTGCGAGACATCTTTTAGGATTTAGTAAATTCGAAGTAGGACTTTTATCATATACTGCATTTACTCGTTTTTCCAGTTTTGTGGTGTCTTACTGTAAAGAATCTTTATTACAAGGGTTTTAATGGATGGTCTGATTTTTTTAAATATAAATGATGGATTTTATTGCAATTTCTCATCATTTAATGTTTTCTACCAATATTGGATAATATTTGCGCACATATTTCTTAAATATACAAGGATCTTTGCCATTGCAGCGTAACTTTATTGAGAATGTATTTTCAGAAATCAAATGACGAACCGATTCAAAAGAAACTTGCTATCACTTACAAAGGGATAACAAAACTATTACACAGGTGGTTTTTGGAGAGAGAGGCGGATTGAGAATATGAAAGGTTTTAGTAGAAATGATATCCCCAATATAATATATCATCCTAAAATTTGATATCTCGGATATAACAACGCAATATAGGATAGCATCTGCAGAGGTTACCATCCCTTCGATTAATCTGGACAAGCCTTCCGCTGGTGATTGTGGGAAAGTAATGTACGATTCGGGCAACACATTCCAATGTTAGAAGAATTTACTATCTAAGTTAAGTTGTTGAACACCAAGCAAATAGTGGAGAAAACTTGACCGAATCTGACATAAAAGGAGTGCATTTGTTAATTTGATAGACAAGATCATTGATTATATATGCTTCAATCATGAATCATGTATTAATTACAATTTTACCAACCATGATGTATATATTATCCACAGCTTCATAAGGTAAATTAATTTGCACTTCTATTATCTATCTTCTACAATATCTTAACAGAAATAGCTAAAGTGTGGGTCTAAAACATATGCCACTCCCATGATGAATTCATTTCTGAATATAATTTGGAAGTTGCATCTTACCTTACTTAATGATGGTTTTATTGATATTAAATAGAAATGTGCATCATTAGATTGCAATTAGATCATTTTGTGGTGAAACTTCATAAGCCAGATAATAGCCTCTGGATAGGAGTGATCACTTTTGTCTAGTGGTTATGTTACGCGGTTACCAACCATAAGGTTACGAGTTCGGTTCTCGCTATCCCCAAATCACTACAGTTTATCAGATTATATTACACGCCTTCAGTCAACCACAGTCCACTTACTATCAATTTCCTCTACTCCATTAGAATCTTCCCAGTATTTTGTTACTCATCGCCAATGTAATTTCTGAATAAACTCAGATACAAACACAGGAAATACTCGGAAATAGATCTTCATGAAATATGAACCAATGACGTCAATTGTTTCCTGCACAGAAGAAAAGAAATTCAAATGCGATATTTATGATTTGACTAGAATAATATCTTTTTGCAGGCATTGTATTTCTAGAAACTGTTTATCCAAATCAAACGTTGTTTCACGTGCATTGTATTTAATGCTATATGCTGTTAAAATTGAAAAGGTCGGAATGACTGTATTTTAAAAGACGTATTCCAGACCAAATTCTATGGCTTATTTTTGTCAATGGATGTCTTATTCACAGCCTGTTTCCAAATTTAAAAAGAAGCGATCCTCTTTTATCTAGAATAATCCGATATTTATCAAACTTTCAACAGCTTATTTCGCCAAAACTAAATGATAATATTTTGTCTTTCGGGAAACTCAACAAATCGGAATGAATCTTAACAGGTTTTAAAACATTAAGAGATTTTGAAACATTGTTTTTCAATGTTTTGTACGTATTAATGGAGTTACTTATCTGTGATACAAAACTTTGCATAATTATTATAAGTAATGCATTTTCCTATTTAAAAAAAAATTTTCTTCCGATTTCCTCTTCCTATTTTAAAAATTATACGGAAATAATCGATAGTACCCAAGTTTTACAATGGATGTTTTTAAACTTTTTTTATAAATTCACATTTGATTCCTTTTTGTAAAATAATGCATCTCCTTCGCACATTAAATTATAATTCTGATATTTAAATCTGTAATTAAATCAAGATAGCAATTACTCCAAGATTCAAAATCCTTTGCTTTTTTTTTTTTGGTTTAAAATGATTAAAATTTCAAAATTGTAAATCTGTAGCTCTAGAGGTTATCCTAATATTTTTGAATGTTTTCATTAATTTTGTTTAATTAAAAATCAAGCATCTTGCGCTTATTTGAATAATTTAATCATTGCTATCCGCCTTATTTACCGGCTTGCGCCTTATGACGGTTGTACGAAGGGTAATCCAAAAAAAAAAGTTTACAAGGCAAAGAAAAAATGCTTTATTAACTATAGACACAAGATACAAATGGTAATTAAGAGACATATGTGGTGGTCACTTCTCTACATAATCATCAAACCTGTTGAGGCATTTATCACACCACTGGGCCAATTTTTTTAACCCGTCTTGGTAATAACAGGTCTCTGGTTCTTGAACCAGTTCTCGGCACCTTTTTGAACATCATCGTCTGATATGAACCTTGTTTCGGATAAGTTTTCCTTCACTGCCAGGAAAAGGAAATAGTCACTGGGAGCCAAATCCGGTCTGAATGGGGGGTGGTTCCAGACTCCCACCTAAACGTTTTCAGCAATCTCTCTGCCCGCTTCAAAAGAACGACACCATTTCACCACCTGTTTTATACTCATTGCTTCGTTCCCCTCCCCCCGCAGGGACTCGCCTTTTTCAGGTGGTCAGGTGGGTACGGGTGTCCCAATCCCGAGGTACCCAGGGATCTTTACTCCCTTTCAGTTCACTCTTCTCTACGCCTTCTGCTTTCTGCTGTGTTTTTCCTTCCCTCGAGGGTAGGCGAGGGAGCTCTCCATGAGAAACTGTCGCCGCTCTGTTTGCTTTCTCCTTCTCATGGACAGCAAATACCCCCATGTGTTGGCCGTGCGTGGCGGCCCATTAGACGGGTGGTGCACTGTGGTCCCCGGTGTATCAATCGGCTGGTACCTAGTCACTTGAGTGGCTAGTCTGCTAGGGATGAAGCGAAGGGGTTACTCCTTGGGCTTGGCGTTAAGGGTGGTCACTGTCCCCGAGGTATAGGTTCCAGCTAGCACTAAGCACACCAGCTAGCACTAAAAGACCAGAGCCGGTAATTGCCTTCCCTTGTAGGGCTCCGCGGTGGGCGGTGCCGTCGAGTCCGAATTTCCTTTCATATCGTATGGGCGCTTCCTCAAAGGGTCCCTTTAGTGGGCATTGTAGAGTCCCAACTTCATTTAATCCTCTTAACCATTTGATTCATTTTCCGTATTGAAAAGAATATCTGACAAAATGAAACTTTTTCAAGCGTATCACTATTTTTAGTTCAAAAAGCCATAATTGCAACTATTGGAAAAGACATCTATCCGGAAAATGTGCTCTGGTGACTTGTTAGTAGAGGTGAATTCTCGAAAGCAAGCCCAGCAGCTACAAAAACTAAAAGCATTAGCAACAATAGCTATCACAGTCAGTCCTTACCAATCTCTGAATACCTCTAAAGGTGTTATTACCTGCGGAGAACTGTTAAATGTCCCCTTAGAAATTATTAAAAAAGAAATGAAGCCAATAGAGTGATAGACGTTCGGCGTATAAATATAAAGAGAGATGGACAACTTATTGAAAACAAACATCACATTTTAACATTTCAAATTTACCCGAGTTCGCTTATGCAGGCTACATTAGATTACCAGTCCGTCCGTATATTCCAAACCCTCTTAGATGTTTTCAGTGCCAGCGCTTTGGCCACTCAAAGTTGAATTGCCGCGGGTCACTTACTTGTGCCCGTTGTGCTAGTTAAGGGCGTGATAGCCAGCAGTGTTCCGCAGAAGAAAAGTGCGTGAACTGCGATGGCGACCACCCCTCGTATTCTCGATTCTGCCCGCGCTGGAACCTGGAAAAACGGATCACAACAGTTAAAATAAAAGAAGGCATATCATACACTGAAGCCAGGCATAAAGTGCAAGCACAAATTCCTATCCATGGCATAAGTTATTCTTCCACAGTTAAAACATCATTTTGTGAGAACTGTTCCTGTAAAAATTGTAAAAACCTTGCCACAAAACCTAGAAATCTCAGGAAAAATTCAGATTCCGATACAGACCATTCTACAAGTGCACCTGAAACATCTCAAGTTGGCAAATTAAATTCCAAAGCTAAACGTAAATCTCAACATTCACTGAAACTGCAGCTTGCGAAACGCAGTCTTTCGCATAAGGACCTCACTCTGAAATTTAAAAAAAATCCATTCCGTCGCCTTAGGGCTCAAGTCCTTATGGACGCAGGGTGTTGTCCATAAGGACTTGACATCTATCTTCGGTGATATTCCCCATAATAACCCTGATATAAAATTACTAGAGAGGATGATAATGACTTGGAGATGAGTTGCGAAATTCAGGCAACCCCAACCACTGCCTCTTCTCGTCCTTAATCAAAAAGACTCTCTTAATGGGTACCTTCCTGTCTTGGAATTGTCGCGGCATTCGTTCCAAATTTAAAAGATATCAAGACCATTTTCAATACCTTTCATCCCATCTGTTTTGGTATTCAAGAAACCTTCTTGACACCCAATATCCCCATGAAATTGCGTGGCTATAACTGTACTAGGAAAGATGCAGAGACAGGGGCTCGAACTTCTGGTGATGTCTGTATGTTCATCTCCAATTTATATCCGAGTGTGCACCCCTCACTTTACACACATCTCTACAGGCTGTGACTGTGCAAGTTCACATACGAACATTGATCACAGTCTGTTGTATTTATTTACCGCCTCATGATGTTATTTGTCAGCAAGATCTCGACAATCTTGTAGGGCAGCTTCCTTCATCTTTTATCCTACTGGGCGACTTCAACGGACATAGTACTTTGTGGGGTTCGCAAAGTATAAACTCTCGTGGACGGCAGATTGAGCAGTTTATTTCTAACAACTGCCTCTGCCTGCTCAACAGTCAAGAGAAAACTTACTTCCATGAACCCACACGCAGCTTCCATAGTCTTGGCCTGGCCATTTCTCATTTTAACAGTTAGCACCGATCTTTACGGTAGTGATCACTTCCCAATTATTGTATCTTATGCTGAAGGAGGTAGTGCGACTCTACGCCCTCCTCGTTTCATATTTCAGCGAGCAAACTGGGATAAATTCGCACAGTTGTCAGGAATCACTCAGACTATGGTCAGTTCATTTGACATATCCGATGCAGTTCAATGTGTCCTTGAAACCATTATAAACCATTATAAGAAAATTTTGTAGACCGTGATGGAATGAAGCCTGCCGCGACAGTTATAAGAATCAAAAGAAAATATGGAATATTTTTAGAAGGTATCCTACAACAGAGAATTTGATCGCTTTTAAAAGAGCCAAAGCTCATGCTCGTCGCATTCGCCGTTGTAGTCAAAGGGAATCGTGGATAAAATTTGTATCATCCATTACATCCTCTACATCTAGTAAACATTTATGGAGAAAAGTAAAGGCCGCTAATGGAATTTATAGTTAATCGTCCATCCCTGTATTAAAAACAGGAAATGAGATGCATTCCTCCCCATTAGAAGTGGCCAACATTCTTGTCCAATTATTCTCACAAGTTTCCGCAATCGATTCTTACAGTCCTCCTTTTCTGGCAATTAAGAATCGTGCGGAACAGTTGCCTATGCGTTTTAATGACCGAAGTACCTCTCCTTATAACTATAAGTTTAGTATGTATGAATTGGAGGCAGCATTATCTAATATCCACGATACCAGTCCAGGGCCAGATGGAATTATGTATAATATGCTTCGCCATTTAAATTCAACTTCCCTTACCAATCTGTTGTTGCTGTTCAACAGAATTTGGATTGAGCAAATATACCCCACTCAATGGCACGAAGCTACTGTAATTCCTATCCTAAAACCTGGCAAAGATCCATCCAACCCTCTGAACTACAGGCCAATCGCTCTGACGAGTTGCCTTTGTAAAACCTTTGAACGCATAGTCAATACACGTCTTGTATATGAACTGGAGAAGCAAGGATGCATCTCGCCGTTGAAGAGTGGTTTCCGTAGGGGTCGATTTACCTTCGATAACCTCGTATTAATGGAAACCCAAATACACAATGCATTTGTTAGGAGAAACCACCTTGTCTCTATATTCTTCGACATAGAAAAAGCATACGACCATACTTGGCGCTTTGGCATACTTTCAACACTTTTTAACTTTGATTTTAGTGGAAACTTGCCCATTTTTTTACAGAATTTTTTATCTCATAGGACATTCCGCGTTCGTGTATGCAACTTTTATTCTGATTCTTTTATTCAAGCTGAGGGGGTTCCGCAGGGAAGTGTCCTCCGTGTCACACTTTTTATTGTTCATCTCAGCCAGATTTTGAATCAATTACCTACATCTGTAAATGGAACACTATATGTTGACGATCTGCAGATATCATGCCAGGATAGTGATATGCAATTGTCTCTCTATTAGAGAGACAATTGCAAAATGCCGTTAATAAAGTGGTAGATTGCTTCGATAACAATGGACACAATATCTCGCCAGAGAAGAGCCGCTGTGTGCATTTCAGCCGCAAAAGAAACATTCACCAAGATCCTGACATTCAAATACGAAATGTTCCCATTCCTGTTGTGAATGACATATGTTTTCTGGGAGTGATTTTCGATCGGAAACTCACTTTCCTTCCGCATATCTTGCACCTGCGGAAGAAGTGTGAGAAATCATTGAATATTTTAAAAGTACTTTCCAGAACATCTTGGGGTGCTGATCGAAACTCCCTTCTTCGCATTTACCAGGCAATAATTCTTTCACGGATCGATTATGGATGTATGGTATATGGCTCCGCCCACACATCGGTTTTGTGGCGACTAGATACTGTACATCATTCTGCTTTGCGCATTTGCTCTGGTGCGTTCCGTACGTCACCAGTTGAAAGCCTATATGTTATATGTCACCAACTACCCCTTTCTTTAAGACGACAGAAATTGTCTACCGCATTTTACTTTCGAACGAAATCTGTTCCAAAACATCCTTTGAGCCAAATGTCATTGCCAGTAAGTCTTCGTTGACTTTATAATGCCCGCCCTTCTCACATCCTTCCATTATGTGAAAGAACCAAATTGCTCCTGCATGACTCGGACCTTAACATGGTTCGTGTTAAAGCTGTTGAGGTCTTTTTTATTCCACCCTTGGATATCCTACAGTTTTCTTACTTAAATCCTTTCATTGGATTCAATAAATCCTCAACTGCACCTGTTGTTTTCCAACAGATTTTTTTCTACCATCGTTATCGGTATTCTTCTTTTGATCCAAATTTCACGGATGGCTCGGAATCGGATGGTCATGTCGGCTGTGGCATAATATTTCCATCTGATACACTGAACCACCGTCTTCACAACTGCTACTCTGTTTTTACTTCTGAGTTGGTGGTAATTTTCTATGCTCTTCAGAAAATTGCACCCTCTTCTTAGCGTAAATTTATTATCTACACCGATAGCATGAGTGCTTTGGAGACACTTACGCCTTACCACTATCGAATACATCCGATTGCTATTAAAATTTTGATTATTTTGCAACTACTGCAGAATGAAGGGTTTCAAATTATTTTCTGTTGGGTTCCGAGTCATGTCGGCATCTTGGGAAATGAGAGGGCAGACTTGGCTGAAAGATCTGCATCGATTTTTTTTTTTAGCATAGGGCTTCCCTTTTATGATGTTAAAAGATCCATTGTTCATCATTTTTATTGTAATTGGCAAAAGTCATGGGATCTTTAGATCGGAAATAAATTGCATTATGTTAAAACAGGCACTGTTTTGTGGCCTGTTCATCCTATACGTGAGATGGATATTAAGTTAACTCGTCTCCGTATAGGACATACGCGCTTTACCCTAGAGATGCATAATCCACGATTTTTTGAATAACAAATAATTTTCCTATTTCAATCATATTATTAATTAAAAATTATTACTTCATATTAAATATAAAATTTATTAATTGTAATTAATACTTAATTTACTAATTTAAGTAACGTGTGATTGAATTAAATTATCTATTTCAGCTTACTTCTTAAATCTGATTTTTTTCAAAACTACTTATTTAATTTCTTTATTGCAGTAATCCATTTTCTGAAAATTTTGAATTAAATATATATGTCATTTCTTTAAATTGTTTTATTTAGTTCTATATTCTACCAATAGATGGCGCCGGCAGTAAACGGAGTATATGCAAAGTCAAGTCACAGCAATTAAAAATGATTTGTATTGAATAGTGCATCAAATGCGAATATCGGAAAGTCAAGGTTACTCTCATGAAATGGAGCGGCGACTTCACACTTTCCAGTGAAATCACCCTTCCGATACATTTCAGTGATATGCAATTCAATGATACGATAATTCCAATAACCGGTCCGCTCACTTTTCAATCCATTCACAGATTTCTCCTTGTCTGTTTTGTTCGAGAGCTTTCATTGGACAGATCGTATCGATTGTTACTTTCCATTGAAGTCACCGCTCCGGTAAATTTCAGTGATATAGTATCGATTGTTACTTTCTATCGTGATCCAAAACCTGTAATCGAAATATCACCAGTCAGATCGTATTAAGGATTTGAATCACACCCCTTTTTGAAAAGTATTGATCACTGGTATTTGTGATTTTATGATATTGGTTAAGTAATAACTGCTCGTAAAATGTTCGTCATCCCTACTTTACCCATAGACATCTCATATTTGGAGAAAATGCGCCTATGTGCAACAGCTGCCAAGTTCCTTTTTCTGTTCATCATGTTTTAATTGAATTTCCTATTTTTAATTCTCATGGTGTTCGTTTTTTTACCTCCTCTTCTTCAACATTATTAGACCTGGTTGGCGAAAAATATCACCCAAATATTTTTAATTTCTTATAACCTATTGGTTTTTTTACATGCATTTAGCAACCTTTTTGTCCTTTTGTGTTTTACGTTTAAAAGAAAATACTAATTACTTCATTGTTTTGAATTCTCAAGCATTAAAATTCTAATAATTTTGTTACATCATTTTTTATGTGTTTTTACAATTATATCCCTGATCTATTATTTGAATAAATGAATTTTTTTTAAAAACAGTTTTATAATTTTACCATTTGATTGGCGCAGCATAGTCAAATATGGCTTTTGCGCCAGAATCCACCACAAAACCAAACACGCTCCTCTCCCCCCCCCCGTACACTTCAACGATTTGTCTGTGAGTGTTCGATGGGAACAAATTTTTAGCCCATAAAAATCGTATCATGGTTCACAACTCTGTGCGAGACCACTTCTCTAGACGTTTTGCCATCACTGCCGCTGTTTCAGGTCTCTATCTGCTCGAACGACTAGTCTAACAGAACTAGCGCCATCTGTCTTCACTCTGGGTAACAATATTCTCATCCACAATTTCCACTTTCCAAATACTGCTGCTTGTAAACTTTTTTTTTTGGAACACTCCTCGTCTTTTAAAATATTTAATCAGTTCACTTTTCTTCTCCTGCTCTTGTTCTTTAAGAGAATATTGTGAAGAAATGTGATTTAAAGCCTTATGATAATTGAAGTGCATACAGGCCTTTAAATATTATTTTAAACTTTTATACACATTAACTGAATATTCCAAAACATTTTTGCATCAAAAATGGCAAAATAAATGGATGGAATTAATTGTTGTCGAAATTAGGAAATCCAAATGAAACTTTTGAAAAGTTTTATTTTGCAATACATCTCGAAAAAGAGGATTTGGATTCCAGGTGACAATTGATGAGACACTTGGATATTATGAGTTTCCATATAAAACAAAAATGATCGAAATCAGTAAAATGGTTGGCAAGAATTTTTCAGAAAAAAATGTTTGATAAAATAGTGTTTTGAGGATTTTTTTTTAAAGAAAGAGGTTGGCAAGGTGCAGGCGATTAATAGTTTCATATCTAGGAGCTCTTAAAGTTTCGCATAAATTATAAATTATTAGAGTTGCTTCAATGATTGGTCTTGGAAAGTTATTGCTTCGCTTTTGTTAAATATTTTTAAAATATGGAGGATTTTCTATACTCTATTAGCACAAAATACTGACATCTCTACTATGTTGTTCGTTATACATATTCTATGTTAAAAATGCATACAGCTTCAGAGAAGTATCTTAACAATATCTTGGTGTATTTTGTGGTAATAGGATATCCATAAATCTATCTGGAAACAAAAAATACGCATTTTTAATTTACATACACTATTAATGAAATGCGAGGTTATCATGTCATTCTTTAAACATTATTTTTACATCGCATTTCCAATTTTTGTTTCTTGCATTCAAACATAAAGAAATTTCTCTGATATTTTAAAATTCAAGTGGTTTTCTATTCGGATTTTTATCGAACGGCTCCATGAAATAAACGTATAACAACCTATATATATGTAATAATCAAATAAATAACTACATATTTAGTTATGCGTTTGACTGGTTATCACAATTCTATTTTTATTTATTTTTTCAGCGGACGATTTATTAAAGATGCCTTGTACAGAGGCCTATCGTGGGAAATCCCCCTTTTCTGAAAGAGAATCGCAGGTGGTCAAGAAAATTATAAAAAAGCTTCAAAATCGCTTGCTGGCCTACTTTTGCTTCCATTCTTTCTTGTCCGTGTGGACGTTTCCTTGGGCTAAAACCAAGGAACTGCCCAAAAATTATGAAGAAATGGTAAAAGTTTAATAGTCTTTTTGTTTGTTTGTTTGTTTGTTTGTCAATCCGTCTGCTCGTTCGCTTGCTTCTTAACTGGTACTTGGAAAATCGGAGAAGAAAAAGCATACATGAAAACACTTTTTTCTTTTAAAATCTAATGTACACATCTAGAAAATATTTCAGACCTATTTGAAAAAAATGTATTCTAACGTCAAATTTTATCCTATTTAATTTTTTTTACGTAGACTGATATTATTTAATAAGTATTTATTAATTACATGCTGTACAATATTTTTACGTGGCCAAATAAATAATGTAAATGTTTCAAAATGTTTTTAAAAAAGCATAAGTTTATAAGTAATATTCCGTTCCTATTTTTTAGTAAAAATTTATTAATTGAAAATATTTGTTTAATTATAATTTCTTTGCCAAAAAAGTTTCTTTCTCTTAAATAAAAATGTAGTAAATTTATAATTTTATTATTACATTAGCTTTTAAATTATTAAAACTCAAATGAAAAAGTAAAATATAGCATGTGCCATATGTAACTATATCATCATTTAACCATCTAAAAATGCAAAAACTCCAATCATAAATTTTTTTAAAAAAATTTCGAAAGTTTTATTAAATATACTTTGCAAAAATAATATTATATAACGATTAATTAATGCTTTTCCTAGCATTACAAACAGCAAAATTTTACATCATAAATATCAATTGAATTTTTCAGGCGATTTTTCTATTTGCAATATAGTGGAGATTTAATATAAAAAATGTAGTTGACGCTATTATTTGTTATAATAGAAAGTTCCAATAAAATTTTCATTCATTTTCACAAGTTTATATATTCAAAAATATTGCTCGTACAAATATGAGTGAAATGTGTAAATAAACACAAATTCACCGAGCTTTGTCTCATGATGCAAAAGCATTTGAGATGACAAATTTACTTTAATTGGTGTTCAGTGATGAACCTGGATTTCAATTTATTCAACGTAAATCGTCATAACAAGCGATTCTGATACAAGAAAGATCCTCATTTAATTCTGATAATTTTAAAGAGATTCACCAATGATAAAAAAAAATGTGTATCTGTGTGTGGGCAGTTTTATAAACAAAAAATATAGGTTGTTTTTCTTCTGTGAAAAGAATGCGACTATTGAAAGTTACTTGGATATAGAGCAGTTATGGGTTTTTTTTTTGAGAGTGGCTGATGATTCATAGGATTTTGAATTCCAACAGGAAATATTTTTAACTACTATTTCCCCCCCCCATCATTCGAGCATTCAAGTTCATTGAAATCTGGACAATGAAATTGTGAATTGTTTGATTGAATGTCTTGGTAAGTGTAACCTCGCTTTTTGTCCTGGATCTCCTGGTCATCAGATTTAGCTCCTTGTGACATCCTCTTTAGAGAGCATATTAAGGGTTGTTAATATGTCCTTCCTACCAAAAGCAATACATCTCGGAGAACAGATCAATGCTACAGCGATGACAAGATCACGCTACAAAATGTATAGAACGCGTTCAATTAAAATCTGAACTTGCTCTGTAATGATCTAGAGAGCACAAATAGAACATTTGAAGAATGTGCAGAATTTGCATTTATTTTCATATATCGCTCATATTTGTACATTTAATGTTTTTAAATATAGAGCATTTTGAAAATCAGTTATAGAAATCTTGTTTTTTGGGATTTCTAGGCCCTAAATTCAAAAATATCGAAATGTAAGAGAAAATTCACTCTTGCCTATCTTTCAGGGAACTTCTAAATCAAAAGAATCAAGGTATTCCAACATGAATTAGTCCACATAAATATCGAAATCGTAAATCCAATAACTGATGAGCATTTTTTTTTTCATCTTTTTTATTTGCAGGACGAGGACACAGGCATAGATAATTATTTACTAAGAATTACATATTTCATTTCCCGTGTAACAATTCTATTATTCTGATTTTTTAACGTGGCATACAAGCATTTATCTTTCGTTCTGTTCTTACTATCAAAACTGAAACTTGCATCTATTACTCTGTGGCATCATGGCATTTTTTTCCCCTGACGTCACCAGCGCGAATGAGCATAAGGGTTGCATCATATTATGGTCAAGCCAGGAATTCCAACACTTCTATTATTTAAAATCATTCCTCTATACAAAAATATTATGACTACTCTCGAATAATTTAACATAATTTTGTCTTATCTTTTTGTTTTATCAATTTCTGATATGAGCAACTCCTGGCTTGATTCATTTATTGTAGTGTCTTGAGTTCTTAAGTAGAAAAATTAATTAAAAAAATTGATATAAATATTTCAGACTTTTTTTTTCTATTTCCCGGTGAATGTTTTGTTTTCTGGATATTAATAGGTTATTATTTTTAGGAAAGAGTGGCCAAAGTGGCAACTGATACTCTGCAGACGATGTCGAATAACACGGCGTATAAGACTGGTAGTGCAGCGAATATGATATGTAAGAAAAATTGATTTGATTGTAATGATCCAAAAAATGTGATTTTTTTAAAATTGTGATATAATTTATTCCCAATATTATTATACACTATTGCCCTTAATTATTGTATCGCTCTGCCCCAAACTATCCATCTTTGGTGACCAGCTGTTTGCCCACCATCTATGTATTTAAAATAATTGCCAAAACTAAAGAATCAGTACCCTATCTACAAACAGTATATCAAGTTTGCCAATTTTTTTCATATGAAAGTTAATAATACATAAATAGTTAAGTTAGAAAGTTATAATGCAATCAAAAGTTGTTCTCAATTACCTCCCATTTTCAAAGGAAAACTCAAAAATCCGCGGGGGGGGTAACAGTGTTTCCAGTCAAAACTATGAAATAAAATATCTGAAGTGCCGATTTTACTAATTTTTATTTGGTATAAAAATCAATAACTCCGAGATATATCATTAAGGATCGTCTGCCGCCTCCGCCTCAATGTTTGAGAAATATTGCAAAAAAAGCTTTATAGCTTTATACAGAGTTCCGAATCTCAGTAACTCAATCTATTTCGCAAATTTTTGTCGCTCATTAATTTTTCATTTTGCAACATAGCTAATTAGAATGATCCATCGTTATTGTATAATGATACTTTCTTTTGTTTTGATAATGTATATTTCATCAAATCTGGGTGAAGATTATTTTAGTCATGTTATATAATTTTGTCAAAATATCTTATTGCAATAAAGGAATAATTGCAATCATAACTTTAAATGAGCAATTCTAGTGCATATATATATAATATAAAATTATTTATTTTGTGAATCTCGGAAACAGCTCTAACGATTTGGATCAAATTTTATATTTACATAAGGTTTTTCCTCTCATCTATATAGGGGTCTTTCCTGAAGGGGGTAAAAAAGGATTTTACACACAAAATTATTTTTTATAAATAACCATTAAACTTTTTTCTTTCTGCTCTCATACTGACAATGTCGCACAGAGCTATCTCGGATCCGATTTCACCATCGCAAAACTGAGTGTAAGTTCAAAAATATAAGTAATCATAGATAAACTATAAAATGAATACAGTAAAGCAGTATTATCAAATAATATGTTAAACTAAGTGCATTCATTATTTTTTTTATTTAAAAGACCAGTTTATATGTAGATAATTCATATGAAATCAGTATGAGATTCATATCTAAATATTTCCTCCAAAAAATATGATTTTACCTTGGTCTTCCAGATATTAATGTATTTAAAAGTAAAAGTTATTATTTTAAATTGTACTTACGTAACAATAATAGAAACTTCTGGCTGGTTAGCAATACTTTGAAATGACAAAATTGTGAGATCGGAGACGAAAATTGGCGTAATCGGTTCAGTTGTTGAAATTGTGGGCTCTGTTGAAGTTTTATTTTGCAATATTTCTCGAAATGGAAAGGAAGGGAATAGATGACTATTATTTACTATATAGAAATCATGAGTTTTCATATGAAATAAAACTTTATATAACCGGTACAGTGGTTACTGTTGAAAAATCTAATGTGGTTTCCCCCCCCCCAAAAAATGCATGATGAAGTTTTTTGACAGTGAAATAATGCACAGTGAATTAGAGAATATACTACTAAGTACTAGTAGTTTTCATATATAATAAAACTTTTTGGTAATTGGTAGAGAGGCTATGGCTGGAGAGCTCTGTCGCGGTTTATCGCCGTAGGAATGCGCTGTGAAACAGTTTGTTTTCAATTTTAAAAAATTGATTTAGAGCTTAAAAATATTTAGGAGCATTCATAAAAAAATAAAAATTTCGAAATTGGTATAATGATTGTAGTTGAGATAATTTGTCGCGGGTTTTTTTTTTTTTTTTTTTTTGTAGAGAATATACAGTGATGTCATGGGTTTTTTTCTATGTATCTTGAAACTAAAAGGTAGTGCAGGACATGCAATCATTGGTGATATATATAGAGGTCATCCCCATTCATTTGAAAAACAAATGCAAAATAGGATCGGCGGTTGAGGCTAAGGGGGCGAATTACTTTGTTTTTCTTATTGTTTTAAATATAAAAATAAGGTTTTCTGTTAACTTCGATGAAATGACTTAAATTGACTTCATTGTCTTACTAAGATTTATTCATAGTGTTATTCCAGTTATTAAAAATATTCGTTTAACACCAAAAACAGCATGAAAATAATTTTACATTAACTCACTATGAAAGCTAACAATTACTCACAATTAATTAATTGACGACAAAAATTAGTATGTACCAAAAGCAAAAATGTTGAAAAAAAATCGCAAAGTTATTCTATCAAAAAATATTTGATTTATAGAGACATCACAGGCGACTCTTTACATGCTCTTTTGAATTATTTGAGACTGTCCATTTTTTAAAGCAATGATCATTTGATACTTAATTTTAAAAATTTAATGAAAAAAGTCATCTGATTTGAGGAAGAGATGGATATCTTTTACCTCGTTTAGTTTTTATTTCAGTGCACGTACTATTACCTCATTTTAAATAAAAACACTAAAACTGGAATTCTGCAATTTTCTGAGAAAAAAAATTTAAAAAAAGAGAAAAACAAGGAATGAATTTTGCATAGACATGAATGATTCGTGCAACAATCCCTATCAATTAATATTTTTTTTTTGTTACATAAACAATCTTTTAGACTAACGCTCGTTTTCTTGCTAACTTAGAAGAGAAGAAGAAAGCCTTTCTCTGTGTGTTTGTTTTTTTATTTCCTCATATTTTATATTTTTTAACATTATCATCAATGCATCAATAGTTTATATACAAATCCATGATTCAAAACATTTCCATAGTTAGTCTGATCCGGAAATCGACCGGAAACTGCTAAAAGGCATTGTCAGTTATTTTGTTGAAAAGAATTAATACTTTCTGAAACTTTTATTGATTATCTATAATCTGTCCATCCATATGGATAACATTATGCGAATGAAAATAAATGAGCATTAATTGTGTAAAAATGTGTATTCATGTAATAATTCAAAAACGAAATTCATTAACAAAATATAAATAAATATAATCTTAAAAATTAAAAGTATATCAACATATAAGATCTGTGACCACTAGTGTCTTTACTTCTTTACAGCTAAGCTTACGATATATCTCGTGCTTTATGCAAGAACCAAATTTATAGAGCAAATACATCACATATTGTTGAAAATCGTTAAAGCTTTATCAAACTGAATAGTATATTCTTCACTTCCATAGCTACGTAAACCAATGGGAGTGATCTCACCCAAAACTTTCTCGCATAGTCTCTGATAAAAGAAAACACCTTGCATGGCATTGGTGTTTAACAATCATGAAATATTTACCTTTGGCATGAATTTATCTTTTTGACTGATCCTTGGCAAGTTCTTTGACGATTATTCTCTGGCATGCGGATAACAGCGTTCGTAAATTGAATTTGTGTTTTCTATGCCGTTTTCCCCGACCGATTGAAACCAAAATTCGACACAAAACTATATTTGTAGTCACAAAATCTCAGTCCAAATTTGATATAATTAAAACAGTGTGTTTTTGAATTATCGAGCTTACATGTTTCTGAAAGTACAGATCGAAAGTACCTCGTCAGATTTAGCTCAAAATTGGATAAGTGTCCGTAATAAACGCTAAATCTGTGTATTGAATTTTATCAATCCAGCTCTCTTTGTTGTGTTATTATGTTAAATTACAATCGAACAGACGGACAAACGGATTTCCCCCAACAGATTTTACTTAAAATTTAATAGAGATCTGCATATTTTGTGTAAAGCTCGTATACCAAATTTCACCCTTCTAGCTCAAAACGTCTTCGAATTATCTTTGTCACTGACAGTCGAACATTTTCCAAAATTGTAATTTTCTAACTAAAAGAAGTCTAAAACGCTGTGATTCGTCAAAAGCTCTCGTGTACGAATTTTTTGACGATTACAATATTTTCTCTATACTACATATACGAGAAAATAAAAAGATAATAATGAACTTATGAGACCAAAGTAAAAACAATCATTCTGAAATGTAAGCAGTTACAAATTTCTTTGTCCACACGGAAGATTGAACATAATGGTTATTGAACTAATTTAAATGGGTATATTTCTATTTCATTTTCTTAGATTTCCTTTCAAGACTTTATTTGGGGAAAAGTTTAAAGTAAATTTCAAACCACTAAGTGACTTTGTTGTTAACTATAACTTAATTATCCTCAATACTTTATTTAGAGGTTTTCTTAAATCTTTTTAGATGCTGTTCCTGGTACTTCAGCGGATTATGCTTATGATGTTGGAGGGGCAAAGTATGCTTTCAATGTGGAGCTGAGGCAAGGAAAAGAAGAAAAGGGAGGTTTCATCATGAGTGAGAATGAGATCATACCGTTATGCGAAGAAACTTTTGCAGCGTTGGAAAACTGCATACTTGCTATGCAGCCTAATAGAAGCTAATTGCTAAGAAAATAAAATGTCTCTAAGCACAATAAAGATTCAATTCTCCTTGAAATGGGCAGGGAAGATGTTAAAACTGCCAGTAATTCATTTTGATTCGCCAAACGCATAAATTTAAGGATATTCCGAAATTCTCACTGTAGTGCCCTGAAGTCCGATTTTTGACTCTGCAAAATTGACATTTTAATGTAATTCGTTATTTATTTTTCTATCCAAAACTGACATTGTAATGTAATTCGTTATTTATTTTCGTATCTTATATTGATTCATTTTTATAAAATAGCGCAGAACCTTTTCTTAATTCAGAGACAAAAAATATATGAATATCGTCTTTTCGTATATTTCCTAAAACTCAAAGACCATCCAATGTTGTCAATCTAGAAATTAAATATATTTGAATTGTCTTTTTTACATTGAGAAATATTTATATATTAGTAACTTTTGACAACCAATTGGTTCGCCTGGGATATTAGTTATATTTAATTTAGGTTAAATCGTTTAGATATAGCCTCATATCTATGATTCCGTCAATTTTTTTAGATATTAAAATCGCGTTATTTAAATTATCTTGCATATGCTCTGTTCATTTGCACGTGATCCTTTCTAATGGAAACCAGTCCCATGACATTATAGCAGTATCAAATATGTATATGTCCGGGTCATCAATTCTCTATTTCAACAAACTCTGTTTATCAACATGCTATCGCCTTGCAAAACAAAGAAAACAAATCTGATCATGTAGTTTAATAAAATTAAAAGTCATTTTCCAAATTAAATGGTGAAAATAAAGGGCAATTTTTCAAATATTATAATTGTTAAAACAATTGTCTTATTTCATGTTGTAACAATAGCATTTGCAAGAGGAATTTCTCAAAGAAAACATAATTTCCCAGCCAATGTGTATGTGAATATTACATTATTTAGATTATTTAGATAGAATTCTTATTTTGAAAATATTCTTAATCAAACATTTTTTTTATTAAAAAGAACAGTTTTTCCTTAAATATTGGAGACTATCTTTTTTTAAAAGATATATTTTACAAGTTTGTAATGGAACGCATAATTTTCTCCATCGTTTTTGCTAGTTTCACTACGTATAATTATATTCACCATAAAGCACCATATGGCATTGCAAAACATCATGTATAAAATTTGGCAAAATCCAATACTGTGTGTGTTCATTGGTCATTAGTATATTTCATATTTTTGTCTAATAAGGTGTGAATAAAAAAAAATCTAAATTTAATATTGACACTCGTTTTGTTACGAAAATTTTAATTCCGAATCAAAATACATACAATTTTTATGAATAAAATTAAAGATGTGCTTATAAGGTATTTTTTCTTTTCTATTACTTAAGTATGTTCATGAAAAATCACTTATTCTTTCTCGGATGATATTTCCTTGCAGAAGGATAAAAATACATGTAAATAAGGTTAAAAATCATTGATAATGTAATATATCCGAAAATGAGATACATGATGTAACACAAATTGCCCCTGATCTTATTTTCTGCAACATCATCTTTGAGTTCGTAACACCCTGGACCCATCGATACGAACATCAAATAATTGAAATACAATACATCTGTTATGGATATTTGTTCTATCAAAGCAAACACTGCCGATCCAAACACGAAATAGACAGCAAAGAATATCGCTGCAAAAATTATTGAAACTGCATGGTCAAGATCACTCAATTTACTGTCGACGTCGGAACAGTCAAAGTTTCCTTGGAATACTTCAGTAGATTTGTTATTGATTGAAGGATTGATTTGTTCATAAGCTCTATTTAGTTCTTCATTTTTCACACTATACTGGAATTTGCTTCCAGCACTAAAATTTCTTTCTAACTCTACTAATGCTCTTGGAAAATTGTTAGAATTTGTGGTTATTAAAGGAATCTTTGTCTCTTTTGCTGGAGCGACAGAATTCCGCTTAATCCGCGTTGCTTTGTTTCTTTGGCCTTTTTGGATTGTCTGCTCTTCACTTCCAAAGCAGCAGAAGCGGCAACAGATGCTAGCAAACATCCAAGACCAGCAAAGAGCAAAAAAGTGGCCCATACAAATTAACCATGAAAGCATTAGTGGTATACCAAAAAGGCTATAACAAACTGTTGCTGTTCGACCCCACTTAGAACGTGGTGCCATTGAACCATAACCTGAAAAAAAAAGATTTTTAAAATGTAAATATGGTTATAGATAAGATCATGTATTATAAAGCATGATAAAGATAGTCCATAGAGCTATCTTAAGTTCCTGATCAAAATGTTATATTCAGAGTTTAGTGCAGTAAGGAAAATTAAATATGCAATTGGATTTTTCTCATTTGCTGATGCATATTTATAATTTTCTTGATACATATTTATAATTACTTGATACATGTTTATTTATAATTTTCGTGTCAAGACCACATAACAATATATTTTATCCAACATTTTTTTTTCTATTCCTGTTAATGCAATATGCCCAACAATATTCTTCAATGCAACAATATTCTATTCTTCACGATATTATAAGTCATTCAGAATATCAAAAAACATTATATAACTATCGAATAATAACGATTCCGTTCATATTCCCGCGAATAGACATATCCATAGAGCAAGGTTAGTCAGACTTTTCTAGGGTACGGGCTAGTTCTAATTTTCCAAGTTGCTGCGGCCCACCAAAAGTATAGGTGTGGTAAGTTAAAAAAAAAAATAAGGGTCTACAATACCTTAACAATAAATGCGGAATATGTACTTACCTACATACTACAAATATAATAGCCACAAATATAATATCAAATGATGCATTTAATATCAAACAATTCAAAATGTATTAAAAAATAAATAATTTTCATCTAAAATCAGTTCTAGTACATATAGTTAGTAGAAGAGCTAGTCTGCATGTTGCCTGCCAGTCTTGAATATCTCGGTATATAATTAATAACTGCTAATCTTGCACTGGATTGTAAGGAGTCGTCTGTGAGACGGGAACTACATGTTGTCTTAATAATATTCTTCATTGAAAATGTAGATTAACACAGGTAGGTAGAGCCAAAGAACGATATTAAATGATACGCATTTTTTTAATTGGGATATTTTATTTCGTTTATTAGATTCCAAAAGTTATTCTTAGGTTCTGAACTACTTACTTTAAAATTATGTCATTTTGAAGCAGAAAAAATCCGGAAAAGATAAAGAGAGTGCGTATATTTTCAATTATTTCTCCCACGTCAACATTTTCCAAATGGGTTACACATGAATGTAACAATTGGTTTCTTTTAATATGCGCTCTTAGGTCTTAGTAAAGGTGGTCACCCCGAAATGTCTCCGTGGTCTAGCGATCGATCGGGATCGACTTAATGCCCACCTCTGCCCTAGACATTCCATCCTTTTGCCGATTTGGTACAAATTTTAATCCACAACTTTAATTCTAATAAACTGTGAACCAAGTTTCATCTAACAGGAGCATTGAATTTTCAAGTTATCTTTCAGGCGGTTGTTAGCCTAAATTTGACAGAAATACAAACGTAAATATTTGTGAAAATCTCAGGTTATAATTTTTTGAAGATTGCAATACTCCGTATATAATAAATAAAAATAGTGTCATTTCTCTTATTTACTAGTCCTTAAAATTTTAACTTTATTATAGGATTCGAAATTCCCTGCTCATCAATAATCTATATAAATTAACTCCGTTGTATTCGATATTTATTTTTTAGTGTAATAATTATAAAAATAAGTGATCCTAACCCCTGTAAGCAAACGAAACTAAATGCATCTAATAAATATTTGATTTAGCTATCTTTCCACATTGAACTACGAAAAGAAATCTTAAAATGTATGCAATTTAAAAACACTTTTGCACTTAACTGTTGCCCTAAATATAAATATAATGTTGTTTTGTCACTCGCTTCCGCGTTACAAATATGCAACAAACACAACACAGTCTTATTGATTTCTTCAAAAGATCACGCAACGAACCGTTCATTGATCGTTAATGTAACGAAGAAAGCCAGATGACAAGCTTTCAGGTGAAAGATATCCCCGAGTCACCCTTGTTTTTCGTGTCCAGAAGGTGCATTAAATTCTCTCACGCACTTATATACATAAAAATACGGGGTGGTCAGAAAGTCTTTGTTAGATTATAAAAAATTATTACGAAGTACCATTAAATATTATATAGTAAATTTTTTATTCTGGAATAGACATGCTCTTACATTTTTTTAAATCCAACAACTGGTGCAATTAATGCAAAAATTGTGGGTTTAGATTCGATTCTTATCAAAATGGCCTCAATGATATTCGCTCTTATCCTTTACTTTTCAGCTAAATATTTTTTTTCTTTTTGGATTTCAAAAAGCACTGAATGTTTCCCACGTCAGTTGAAAATATTGATACATTAAAAGTTAAGAACATAGATGCTCTGTCAAGTGTGATAGCCTAAACATTGGACAAGACTTTGCGAGAATTGGTTTAGCGCTTTGACATTCTTCGAGCCACCAAGGTTATTCATACTGCTATTTTTTTTTTCAAAAGTGATTGTATCATAACTATATTAACTCTACAGTATTTCGAATTACATTTACATTTTTTAATGTAATTGTAATTCGTAATAATTATATTTACATTTTTTTTACAATAAATCTTACTTTCTGGTATATGAAGTATAGAAAAAGTACTGGAACTGCCAAAAGATTCGAATTCCAGATTTTCACGACTCTCCATGCTTCAAACCTTCCTGAATATGAAAAACACATTTTTGGTACTATGTCAGTCTGTCTGTCTGTGAACACAATAACTTAAAAACGCTTTGACTTAGACGAATGAAATTCCGTATATGGTCTTTAGTATAAGGACAAATTTATAGATTTCTAACAGATTTTGGAAGCAATCTATTCAGAGGAAGTCTGTCTGTCTGTTCGATTACAAGTTAATACAAATAATTACAAAATAAATACGATAATACGATAATTACAAAATGCAAAGAGTTGCATAGATAAAAATTTGGCATGCAGACTTAGCATCTAAACATAGATTATTGGAAAGTTTTGAATCAAATCTGTCGAAACATGTCCGTCTGTCAGGCTGTGATTTTTATAATGCGTGAATACAGACGAAATAATTCATAAACGCAATGATTTAAATCAATGAAATTCGGTTTGCGATCTTCTGACTATAATCACAAGACTTATCAAAAGTTCCGCCTGAGATGTGGGGAAAGGGATAAGGCCTTTATTGAAAGACAAAAAGTTCCACAAAACTTTTTAGAAATAAAAACAAAAATAATAATACTCCAAACTTATCAATGGGATGTTTAAATCAATCTTTTGTTTTAGTTTAAAAAATATATTACCTGTTGTAGTTATCAGAGACAAACTGTAAAACATCGTGTTTGGATAAGCCCATCGTTTTTCCCCACTATCAGTGCCCTGTCTCCAGTATCCAAGACCAGTACTTTTCAACAGAGCATCCTCAAACAGGTCCAGGTGCTTGAACACATACTGAGACCAAATGGCCTCGTGTGCTTTCACTTGGCGCAGCTCGGTTGCAAGAAGTATGGCTGTATCATTCTTCAACTTGGAAAATTCTTTAATGTAGGAAATCTCTTCCGTCTCTTCCAGATATAGAAAAAGCCACGTCCCTCCTATCAGATAAGAAACAGTAACAAGGCATAACAAAATGACGATGATGATAAATGTACAAGTTATATTTCTTGTGTGTTTGACTGATATTCTTCTCACTAACTGTTGAGGAATCTGTTTGGCTGGTTCTCTGAAAAAAAGAACAAACGTAGTATTTTTTAATTTGTTATATTATGTATTTAAAATGTTATTTCTCCTGCAGTTATTGTGTACAAATTTCATAACATATACTTTTATGCTTGTTTACTTTCTTGCATACAAACAGAAAATATTGCATCAGTAAAAATATGATTTCGAGTTTTTGGTGAATCTTTGCTTTTCAGGTTTTCATGAGTTGATCTTGGAATTTGTTTCGGAGCACAATAACGCAAAAAAAGGGAAGAGCAAAACAATTATATTTAACATACTACCTTTACACCTAAGCTGTATATTTATACCAAATTTTGGAGAAAAATTATCAGTAGGTTACTTCTATGTCCTTCCGCCCATGTGTGCGTGAATACGATGGCTCAAAATTGGAATAAATTACGCAGGATATGTTTTTTTTACGGTTTTATCATCAGAATTTTATTAAATTTAAAACTAGATATGTCAAGAAGCTCGTTACTTATTTATTCATCTACTCATGTCTATGTGAATGTGACAATTTACAAATGCAAAAAGCTAGATTATTGCATTTTAGTAGTTGATTCTCACACCAGAAATGCTGATTTATGTGTTTAATCTTGCAATAAGAAGCTGCCTGTCTTTTTGTTTATCCGAACTGGATAATTATATGAGTTAGGTAAATGAATTTAGTATATAATCAATACACTGAAATTTTACATCTGCATTAATATTGGCCCTAACATATAAAAGGAAAGATGTTCAAAATGCATTCTAGAGTTTATTTACTCATGATACAGAGTTTAATAGAAAATTGTTATATTTTATATGTATACGAGAAATTCAAGGAGAGAATAGTCCCAGTAGTTTTTCTTCGAAGCAAGAAAAGAGTTTCCAAGATTAAAATAAAAACAGATAAAAAAACGTATGATAAGGAACAAAATCAAGCTGGAAATAAGTTGATCATATGTCTTCAGGAAAAGAAAAGAAAATCAAAATATATGGAAGAAAGAAACTGTTTAAAATATATTTGAAAGTGAGAACCCTTATATAAGTTGCATTAAAGTCAAATCTTGAGGATACGCTATATCTATTTTTAATAATATTTATTCTATAAATGAGTGCCACCGAAAATGACTAATATTAATAAAATTAGTTTAATAACGACGATCAATTTTAATAAACTACATCTTGTCACAAAATGTATTATAAATGTATAATTTCAAATATATAAATAGACGTTGCACAAATATGATGAAGCACTCCGATTGCATAGCTTTAAGCTTCGAAACTGTCAAGTTGATGGCGATAATTGATTAAATTTTTCCAATTGTTGAAGTCGAGGACAATGCCAAAGTTTTATTTTACAATCTCTCGAAATAAAGAGGAAGAATTTAGATGATCAATGAAAACGTATAGCAGAGTATGGGCATTCACATGAAATAAAAATTTTCGAAATTGGCACAATGGTTTTGGCTGGGAACTCTGTCAAGGTTTCCTCCACAGTCAATTTCCAGGTGCAGTAGTGGGTTTCTATCTTTCTTTCAAAAATATGTCATCAAAGACTGCCAGATAATCTTTGATGACATATCAAGGAGTCATGATCTTTCATAACACTTTTTTAAATCAATCCAGAGGTTGGAACTGATGCATTCTGTTGTGAAATTTCTCCATAGAAAATATACAGTGAATTATTTTTTTATTTCTCCCACGAATGGTAAGTAAGTACCTTAATTACATATCCTTACAGCATGAACTTTCATAAGAAATTAATTCTCCATAAAGAAAGTATCGTGATGTTTCGTTTTTTCAGTTTCTTCTCAAAATAAAAGATGCTGAGAAGCAAGTGACCCTTCATGACGTATCTGTGGGTCATGAACTTTCATAAGAAATACTTTCATATTTTCTAAAATCGGTTGAGGCGTTGGAGCTGGAGAGCTCTATCGTGAGATTTCCCCATAAAGAATACATTTTGACATTGCATTTTTTTATATATATTTATCACAAAAGTGGAATTGATGACAACAGGCGATCATTGATGACATATCTGGCAGTAAGGAATTTTAATATGAAACAAAAATTGAGAAAATTCGAAAATTGCAATCTTTGGGGTTGAACGATTGGCTTATAGATTTTCTTTATTATTTTAAATATACACAGTGTGCAATTTTGAAACAAAATCCTGATCTAACACAGGAATTATTCTTATATTTGTTTGAAAATGATTTTTTTAAAATTTACTTTCAAAAATTAAATACAAAAAGAAATTGGAAAAAGAAGTGAGAAAAATTATTTTCTACTCTCATTGGTCATAAAGGCATTTAAAAAAATTAAAGAAACATTAGAAGCTTTAGTCCAAATTATCATAGAATGATAAATTTTAGGTTTGGTTTGTCATTTATATGATTTTTAAAATACAGAAACGATAACGTGAACACACAAAAAAAATGAATACAGTCACAAAGCACATGAATGAACATCCAGTAATCAAAACAATAAAATTTATCGTTGTAAAATATACTCAAGGATATTTTCTAAAATTTATCAAACTTTAAAAAAAAATAGTTGCATAGAAATAAAATTGATATTGCTGCAAATTTTATTTTTCAAATTTTAAAATGATATAAATCAGTTTTTGTACCATGATATGTTCCGAAGTTATAGAGAAAAAAACTTAAAATATTGATTAATTTTTCAATTTAAAAATCTAATTAACTTTTAAAAAAATCTTTTTTATTTGACTCTTACTACTCAAGAAGTCCAAAATTAGTACCAAAATTAGTACCTACAGGCCCATGGTCTGTACTGTATAGCGTTTTGAAAGTTTTTTTTTCCCCTTCATATATGTTTTATCACGCGTCTGAAAATATACAGAGCATAGAGCCATTAGCTTATAAACATTATCATGCTAAAATTATCCAAAATTGGTTATTCTTTGCTCATTTGCTAACCTGAAACTGTAAGCTCATTGTGTTTATCTAAATAAATTGCATTGTTTCCTAATCTGATTTTTTTCTTAATATCCGTAATTGTACTAGATTTATTTGCTTTTAAATTTGCATAAATTACATACAAACGACAATTATATATATATTCAGAAATCACACATACACAAATATATATATATATATATATTTGTGTATGTGTGATTTCTGAATAGGCTACAGATTGAGCATTTTATGATGTATACATTAGGCATTTTTTGCAAATATTACATAATAACTTTAATAATTATGATCAAATATAATCATATTTTCTTTGACGACTTATACTTAACTGTTCGTGCCATAAAATGCTCACTAATCGCAATTATAGTACCGAACGACAGTTGTCATTTTTCCTGATTTTTCTGAGTTCCCTAAAAGGTTTTCAATGTCCATTTATCGACTTTTCTCCCTGTCTAAGCTTAAAAATTATAAAATAAAGGAAAATCGAAATCTCCATTTCCCTTCATAAACATGCTTAAATTAACTGCTGCAAGCGCAACTCATCGAAAATTCACCAACTTACAAATAAGAGACAATGCTTTAGGCAACAACTACGCTGAAAATGAACATCTGTCTCATATTTCAATAGAAATAACAAATCAGAAAAATAACATTTAGTCCAGCTTTATGGAAATATCGCTCAATATTTTGTTGTTGTAGCATAATCACGTGTTTGCTAAGCAATTTCAAGACTAGACAAAACGGCTTCGACAAACAGAGAATAAAGAAAGAATGGTCACGCGATCTATTTTCTAAGATCGATTTTTTTTTCAACTAATAAAAGAGAAATGAATATTTTAATATGAATGATATTTTCATATAATATTGCATATTTATGATGGTGTGACTCAAAACAAAAAAAAATCATTGAGCTTAGGGAAAAAAAATTATTTTCTGTATTCTAAGTTCTTGAAAGAGTTCGTTGCCCCTGCTACTATGCTTAAGACATCGCTTCAATTATACATCTTAGCATAATTTAGCAATTTTAATGAATCTATTGTGTGATCCTTAGCGATTTATTTAGCGATTTGGCATCCGATTAATGGTATGCGAAAATCCAATTTGTGTTTTAGACGTATTTTTACTAACCAACTGAAACAAAAATGTGACACAAAACTAAACTTATAGTCACAAAATCACTTACCAAATTTGATATATTTAAGTCACTGCATTTTTAAGTTATCGCGTTTACATGTTTCTGAAAGTATAGAACAACAGACGGTGTATCCATTTTTGGTTTTCGCTCAAAATTTGATAAGTGTCTAGACTGTAGGTGTTAATTCTGTCGATCTAGTTTTATCTACCTAGCGTCTTCGTTTTGTAGTTACCGTGTTAAATAATATCCTTTGATCGGATTTTGCTCAAAATTTGACAGATAAATTAAAAATTTGTTACTAAGATTGCATACCAAATTTCATCCGTGTATATTAAAACGTTTTTGAGTTATCTTCTCACAAACCGACGGACATTTTTCAAAAATTTGTTTTTAGAACTCGGGGAAGTCTAAAATATGGAGATTCGTCAAAATCACAAGTTCGAATGTTTTGACGATTGCTATACTTTTTCTATAATAAGTATGCGAGAAAGTAATAAAAAGATGTTGTTATCAAACGGAGGTTGATTAAACAACAAATACTTGCTAAGGATCCCGACTTAAAGAGAAATTAATGATAAATTTAAGAATATTATTATTTTCGAATAAAGCATTTAAGGAACATCTCATCAGTTAGCATTCCAAAGAAATAAATGGTTCTTTTCACAAAGACTCCTTCAAATTTTTGTGCTAGAGAACACTCAATTTAACTAGCATCATTCATAATAATATTTTTAAAAAATAATGAAGGTTTTTTTTGACAGTTTTTAAGAATAATGGTGAAATTTTGTAATCATTTTTCTGCCTCCTCCCCATTACTATTGAGAAGTCCCAGAAAGCTTATGGAATAAATGTCATGAGTGAAAACTCGTGTATTTGAAAATAATAACAATCGCATTCACTTTAAAATAAAACAAAAAAAAATAAGATGGGTGCAAAACTTACGGCTTTAAGACGAGAACCTTCTTTGATTTCGGTGGAGGTAATTCTTCAGAAGGTGGATACAGAATTATTTCGGTTGTTTTTGGTTGGTTAGAGGACACGGGTAAAATATCTTTGATAATAATATCACCTTCAATTTTCACAGCCGGTGTAGGCTTGATTTTATGATTGGAATCTGGGTGTTTCTCTTTTTCTGGACTGGATTCTGAATTCGTTTCATCGCTTTCTGAGTCATGTAAACTATTTTTGCACTCAGTTTCAGTAAACAGTGTTTTATTTTCTTCATCTACAATAAGCTTCCCCTCAGTGTTAACCACTGCTTCGCTTAAAGTAACTTTTTCTTCACAGTCGACCGTTTCATCAATAATAAGATCTTCATCTGCAATAAGATTTTCTTCATCGACAGTAAGTTTTTCTTCATTACTCACACATACGTCAGTTCGAGTTTCTCCCTCCATCTTAAACCTTTAAATTGTTAAATGAATACATTTTCATAATTCACCCAAGTCCTAAAAAGAAGAAATATTCTGGCAAAGTTTCTTTAACTATAATAACATTTTTAAGCATTTATACTTATAAATATTTCACCATTATATATTATATCTATCTTCACTATAGGCAAGAATTAGTCAAGACTTAAGTTACATTTAGGCCACTTGGGTCAAATTGAGAATTTTTTAAAAGTATGAAAAGAAATTAAAATTGTTTCGAATAAAATTAATCTGGAAATATAAGTCAGTATTAACAGAATTTCTTTGCGAACTTGTAAAATTAGGACTAAAGTATTTTATCATTTCAGTATGAATTCAGAATATTTTAAAATATTATGAATTATGTTTTGCTTTTGTCATTCCAATCAAAATAACACTAGCAAGTACTTTTCACAGTACTTTTTTTGAAGTAGAAAACTACAGATGTTCAGTGTATCACTTAATGGCTTTTTAGAATTTTTCACATAAAAAGTTAAAATACTTTTTATAACATAAATTTATTCCTTATTTTGTTTTTAAAAAAATGCATTTTAAATCAAAATGCGACAATGATTTATACATTGCTAATGTCAAAATATTGTTTAATTTGATGGCAACCTAATAAGTTTTTAAATAATGATTAAAGGAATACTGACTTTATGTACGTATCAATTAGCGATAGCAAAATTATTTCAATTTCTTTATGATTTGGGAAATAATTTCTAATCATATAGCAAATAATTCTGAGTTTGAAATTTTTTGGATTTTTTTTTCCAATTACCTAGTTAGAAAAGATAATTAGATAATTAGCAAGAAAAAGGTAAAGAATTTTTAGTTTTAAATTTACATTTAACTACACATTATCAAATATTTGAAAAAAATTTAAAATAGGCTTTCTGTAGAATAAACTTAAATAAAGACTTAATTAAAAATAGATTTAAAAAGACATCGATTACTGAAAGTAGATTCATATCTTCTTAAATTTTTATACAAGATCAATTTTTATACAATTTTTATACAAGATTTTCTACAAGTTGATCTATAAATTTTGGTGGAAATTTAAATAATGCACATTGCATTGAAATGGCCGTATACTTGAGTTTTTAAAAATGATAACCATTGAATAATTGTAGAAATTTTTCTTCTGTAATTCATTTTCATGGTTTAGGAAAACAAAATTTTGTCTCAAAATATATTTTCTGTGTAAATATTAATAAATTATTTATTTTATAAAGATCCCAAACTGATTCTAACTTCTAAAGTATTAAAAAAGTGTATGGTATATCTCGAAACCCAAGCATTTAAAACCGTTCAAAGAATGTTATCAAAAAGCTTTCTTTTATATTTTTGTGAATCTTCAATTATTTTAATATTTGTATATAAAGGTCAAAATCTTTTTGTAGTTATATTTTAACTTTAAAATACTTTTTCTGTTCTTTTTCAGCGTTTCTTAGATTAGTAAATTAAAAATAAAGCCTACCATCCTTCATATTTGCATTTTATAAAAAGTAAATATAAATGTTTTAAAAAGTGAATGAAACATACCATCCTCCATAATTGCTTTCGCAAAAAACAACAACAACAATAATAATAAATAAATAAATAAAAATAAAAAAAAATTACTCTGAATTTATAACTGTAATATATTGTGTGTAATTCATTTCCTGTAAACAAGTGATTATTTTTTAACGGAACTGTAAATCAAGTTTTACTGTGAATTAATCTGAATTACAAATGAAATTATTATCATTAGTGCGATAATTTGATACTATCTTTAATTTATTTTTATTTTGATAATTTTCTAGAATTTATATTTTAATTTTTGTACATATAACTGCTTCTTATCATAAATACTTAAACAAATATAATGAATAAGACATAAAGATAATTTATTTTATGGGACTGTACAAAAACTCCGTATTTTATATTTCTGAAAAATATTTGAAATTAATATTTCCAAACGTATTCTTTTACCCTTTTTTTTTTTTGATAAGAAATTTTTAAAAAGTGTATTCGCTAAACTGAATAAAATTATATCCAATAGTATTTTTATGACGAATTTCTGAAAAACAATTATTCTGAAGTTGTGTTTTGTTTTCTTTAAGACCAACTCTTCATTTTAAATTTTAGTAAGAAAAATGTTTGTTAAAATTAGCTTTAATTCCTAGTTATTGTTTTAAGGTTTTATTTTATATTCATTAACAACGACTTGCTAAAAATGTAAACTAAAATCTTCTAAATAACAGCTTAGAAAAAAAACTAAATTTTTCTAAATAATAAACTTAGCTTAGTAGTAAAAAAAACAATCGATTTGAAATAACAAATAAAAAGAGAAGGAAACACAAAAAGATAAAAGTTTGATCATTTAAAAGATAACAACTATTTTTGTGACTTATTCTGAATCACTAAAATGTTACCAAAGTCTCTGAATTTATATTTAGAAGCACAAAAGCACAAAGCACAAAAATAATTTTTTAGCTAAGAGACGTCATTATATATCTCTTACCTTCAATATTTATTTATGGCACATCATCTTATGGCACATCATCTCAAAGTTAATTCAATAAATTATTTTTTTTAATTTATAACTTATATCCGAAATCATTTTTCATTGTTGTATATCTCTGTTCAATTCAGAAAGATTCACGCTTTTATTCTTCCATTTTTAAGATAATTAACGTTCTTAATGCTTCGCATATGCGACAAACCGTCTTGCAGCGCAAGAGCACAGTGAATAAGTGACAGTTACTCACCGGTGCTGAATTTTTGCGTGACATCTGACTAGTGATGGCTACCGGAATATGGCGTGCGATTGCTAATAAAGCAGCGGCACTCTTCGATTTATCACTGGGTAGTTCCAAAAAGCCCCGGAACAATGATCGAATAACAACCTGAAAGAGCTGCTTACAATACTTGATTTGAAAAGATGACGTTTAATCAATGGAGTTGATTGAAGTTGGTTTTGTTCGATAAATCGTTAAAATAGAATAGTAGAAATTCTTAAAAAACGAAAACACATTTTTTTTCTGCTTTGTAGCGAAGATTAAAATAGCTATTAAGAATAAATTTTATCCGAAACGTCGCATGTGTTACAAAGTATCAATCAACCAAACGTAGTTTCAAAACAGCTTTCTTGGCTGAAAATATTTATAACTACTCATTTAGTAATATTTTCTAATACTTAATATGCATATTTCAGTGTGTAAAATAATGGAGAAATCGTGGCTATGTATGTATGTTCCATTGTACGATTTTAAAATATTAATAAATGTGAAGTTGTGAGTTAATAAAGAAATTGAAAAAAAAATTATTAATATAGCGTACAAATTGTACGTATGCTTAATCCACGCATCAACTCCTAAACAACTGGATGAAATTCTCCCAAACTTTTTTATTTATTTATTTAACACAAGAGAAAGCATGCAGTCAACTTCACAAAAAATCAAAAATTAATTATGTATAAAATTAATTAGGAATTATCCGAAATTTTTAAGCTCCTTGTAATAACAATAAGAACAAATTCATCTCAAGAAAATATTTTTATAATATTTTAATAATTTAAAATTTTACCTTTCCATTTATAACAATTTTATTTCCAGACAATTTCTTTTTAGTAAGTTATAATCCATAACTGAATGAGGAGAACTTGAGAGGATTTTGAAATAAGATATTTTTTTAGATACTTCCACTAATACTGCAATGAGACTTCGAACATTATTTTCTGACATTTCTGGCTTATTTTTTTAAATATTTTTTTTGTTTCCGTACAGTTAATTTCTCTTATTTTAATAAAATTTTCAAAATTAATTTTATGCATAATTCGTAAAATCATTTCTTTATTATTGAAGAGTAAGAATACAAACGAAGAATCGTTACCAAAACATAAACAGAATTCTGGAAGAATACTAAACGGAAAATTTTAAAGCAAACAATTGATAATTTATATCATAAACAACTTCTGATTTCGTTCATTTTAATATTTTAATTAATGAAACATCGATTATTTAATTTATCATCGCAGAACTTTCATAATATTTCAGTATTTGAGTGAATAAAATTTGATTTTGATTAAAAGATTTAAAAACCTTGTCTAACGTGTATGTTACAATTTATTCCTTTTACAATGAACTCTTTTCTCTTTCCTACTTATGTAACAAATACAAATAACTCGAGGAAAAAATTAGCTGTCAGAGATTTTTAAAAATCGTTTGGTTCAATTATATTTTCATTTTAATTAAAACATATTTCAGACAATAAAAGAGTTTTTTGTATTATAATATTTTATACAAAAGTATTTTTTCCATTAAAAGCATTTAAGGCGAAGGTATTTTGATACCCGAGCTGGATCCATCTAATAATTATGGATTCAATCAAATCTTTTACACTTTCTTTGATGGTTAATATTAAACATTGTCTTCTCTTCCTGAAATTTAAGAACGAATAATTTATTGAATTCTTTCTTATTATTAAGGGATCTCCTTTCTCCTTTGTGCTGCTGTAGCAGAGGAAGGGGGAGCACCACAAGTGTGTAGATGAGAAGTCGCAGGATAAGTAATGAGGCTCTGGCTTCTTTAGAGGATATAACAATGGTGATACGTTGACTCCATTTAAACAGCCGAGGCATAACGTATCGAAATTGATTCCTTCTACGCACTGGTACTGGTAATGACTATTAGACAACAAGCCATGATTCCCATTTTACTATCTAGTTCAGATATTCAGACTTATCCATATGCTTAGATTGCGTGCAGGTTAATTTATCTTTACCCGACTTCATCTAGAATAAGGAGCTGACAAAAAAACAGTAAGTTTAGAAGTAAGAAGTATAGAAGCCAAAACATAAATTTTGGCTTCCATGGCAGTATAATATTGATAGAAAGTTGATTGATTAACGATTCCATGATGTAATATGCTTTATTATTTATTTATTCTATGCAACCATAAATAAAAATGCGCAATTAATGAAAAACCTTAAAATGATTTTACTACATTTTTTTATATTGCACAACCATCATAAAAATGGGCAACTAATGAAAGAATTTCGATGCATTTTCAATGCTGTCTAACGTATCAGATGTAACAATCACATGGCAAACACAACTGCACTCACTTTTATCTCCTGTAAAATCTCACTGGACTCTAACACTGAATTATCTCTGCGCACATGATTTATATCGCGTGAAATTGCAACATTCTATTTCTTTTTTACTTTTTTTCGTTATGTAGTATGAGTGGACAATGAGAATTTTGCGGTCGATAATTTCTCTCATCACTGAGGAAAACAGCTAGATGTTAAATAAAAAATATTCATATTAAGTATTTATCAATAAATTAATTAATTTATTGTTGATCTGATGCGAATGATGCTGATGAAAATCAATCCTGATTGTTGATCTCGTTGATATCACTTTAATTAATCAGTGACAATGTCTGTTTTTTGTGCCTAACTCATCAATATTTAAAAGATGAATGAAATGTAACATCAGCATTAGTTTTACATGACATTAGCCCCTTAACTATTCGGCCTCTTTTAAATATTTAATTAGATACTGTTTTCTGTTTTAGGATTGTTTTGGCTTATTGATTCAATCAAGAATTCGTCGAATATTTGAAAATTTTGTGAATTATATGTATTTTTTTGTATCAAACCGTCACATCTTTGAATGGTTTGATTTCAGTTATAAGTTCCAAAAATGATAATTTGATGCCCGTATGATGCGCGTGCATGTCGGTTAAGGGGTAAGCTGAGTATCGGAAAGAATTTAAATATAAAACAGAAATTATTGCTTTTAATTTTTAAATATACAGGGATATTTGTTAAGAATTTTATACATGCATTGTATTGGAAAAAAAATATGTGTGTTTACCATATCAGTGCAAGCTTATGTATGATGTCTTCACAATGCTGTTGTATATAAATGCTTGAAAATATCGTGAATATATAGTAATAGTATTGGTGTATATTTTGTGATTAAAAGTTTAAAGATAAGGTTAAAGATTAAATATTAAAGTTTAAAGATAGATTCACCTGCAAAAGAAAATCGAAAATCAAAGTTTCTTGATAAATAATGATATTAAAATTCTAATTAATTATCTGACTTGAGAATATTCTAATGTCTCAAGCTGGATATTTAAATGTTATTATATAATTTTCTTTATAATTCATATTTTTAATAAATCAAGTAATCATGGATTTGATAAATAAATACATGTAAGATGACAACATCAAATGAAATGAAGCAACAACGGAAATTTTCTATGCTCCCCTTCCTTTATGTGCAACAATTCTGAGATAAACATTACAAAAAAAGAAAATAAAAAGGTGGTTTGGAACTCAGACTAAAAAAGGAATTTCAATTTTTCCGGGAGCAAGATGGCTTGACACCTGCATGTTACTACTAGGATGTACGAATTATGTCACATCCCATCTATTTTTGTGCTTCTCCGCTATACACAAAAGAAATTTATTCATTTTTAAATATACAGCAATAATAAACAATCTTATTAATTATCGGTAACTTTATTTAAGAGGATATACTATTCTTCAAAACATTTGGGAGACAACTTGACTGCTAATTTTATCACAAATTATAGAAACAAAAAATTGCGTTGTAGCGACATACCGATATTCTTTTTGAATTTGCTCATCTACAATAATTGGCAAAATATGAACAATCTTTGTCAGCACAAAAATATCTTCAAAGGTCCTTACTACGCTCGCAAGTATTAAAACATAGCCAATCAGATTTCCTGAGTTCTCATTTATCAAATAAGACAATTAATTGTTTAAAGTAAGCAAATTAAAATTGAACATTTATTAATTTGTGACATTTAATTCCTCCATCAGAAGTATTTTCATTTTTTTCTAATAACAAATACCATTGGTACTATCATTATTGTTTCCTTCCAAAGTCGGCAAATGCGCCAAAACTTCATTATTGTAACAATCTTTCTATCCTTTCCCATTCACAAATACTCTTAGCCGAGCACATTATAATCCATGCTGATTGTTGTGTGAATGCCTAATTTTTTATAATATTTGCATATATTATTAACCATTTTCTACTTGCTAATAAAAGAATGGGCAGGGTTTTCATTCATGGATACTGAAAAGATACCTTTCATAGGATTTGGAAAAGTTCCGGCAATCTCAAGAACTCTAAAGCTTTTCAGATGACATAGCATATAACATAATAATGCCACATTGAAAAAAATTAATAATAAAACTTCTTCGAAAATAAATAATATCTAATTATATAAAACGCTAACGTACATGGCACAGAAATCGCCCTTATTACTTATTGTTGACTGGCAACAGTCAAATGTAAACAAATAATCACACGAATGTCCATCTACTGCAATGAAAGTTTTTACGTTCGCGTAGAATTCATCACTTCGCTTTGCAGATTAATGGATGCGTAAATTATTAAAAATATTCTTGAAATGTTTCTCCTGTCACCAAAATGTTCATTCTGTCAGAGTGGAAAGACGATATAAAAGTAATCAAGAAGTAAGCTTCAAGCAAAGATCAATCCGACGGGAAAATAGACTTAGAAGGATAACAGCAATGACTTAAACATGGAAGCTGATAACTATATTTTCCAAAAAAATTATGTTACACTAGGAAGTTAAGCCCCCTGCTCGTTACCGCTCTATGTAATTGCAACGCAATTATCCTTTTGTTTGCTTCACAAACAAAATCGACTTATCCATTATAGAGCAATGCAATTTATACTTTTTCTTTCCGAAAGTACATTGCAGTGGTTGAATGAATTCAATGAGTCATTGTATATCATAAGAAAACAAAGAAATACATAGTAAATTAATATCTTATACTAAGTAAACAAGATAAGGTAAAATAGATTACAGGGCATTAGCCGGAGATTCATCTCCCTTACCAAAGCAAGCCTGGCAGAGCCTATTTCGATTAACAGGTTGCCGGATTCTCCATATAAAATGCTTCATCCCTCTCATTAATTTCCAAATATACATTATTTAAATAATTTACAAATTAATACATTTTAGTAATTAAACATAAATTGCTATAAACTAGTACGTTATATAATACTATAAACTAACACATTTTGGTAATAATGCATAAATTTGAAGAAAAAAAAATAAAAACTTTAAAAATATACAGTATTATTTTGTTAAATTGCATTTGCTCAAATTTAATTTGCGATAATATTGCACAGTATTAAGCAATATTAAGATTTCAATAAACAACAATATTTTGTAATGTTGCGAATATTGTTTAATATTGTACAATAAAATATTGCACAGATTACTGGTATTTGCTTTACTAATGGTTTTATAATGTCTTTTTTTTCTCAAAATCAGGAAAACATATTTTAAATTTATATTTACTGAAGAATTTAGCAATTATTTTGGAAGCTTTAACTTTTTAATTACCCATCCGCAACACCATACACAGAAACTAACGCTGCCAAAACATTCTGGTAAATTGAATGATGGTCCTCAAGAAAATAACATGTAAACTGAGGGTGAAATCCTTTCATCATCGATTGAGGCACAATTTATTCCATGGGAAGTGCATGCCATCCTCGAATTGGAGGAGATTTAACCCGTAACTGAAGACATGAATTTCCTCACGCGGCTAGAGGCATGGTGTCAAAATAACTCCATTATAATTTATTTTTTTTGTCATTTGTAAACAATATTGGAATCTATTTTAGGAACGCAAATTTTCTGGAAATAATGAAAATACAAAATTTTTAAAAATTTTAATATTAAGAAGATGTTAAATGCTATAATATTAAATATTGGAAAGATGTTATAAGAAAAACCTAAACATTCTTTTAGTTAGTATTTGCTTCGTTTAGATATTACGGAATGACACTAATATCAATAACTTTTAAAACTTAACAAGGGCCGGGAGAGCCAGATTGGTAGGGCGTTGGATTCGCATCCCTTGGCTTGTGAATTCGAACCCCGCCGGTCGAATAATCTTCATGTGTGTGATGGTTGTCGCACGTATAAATCTGTCGTGGTCACAAAGTCCTCCATGTCCAGAGTAATACCACTGAGGGTATTTATTGGTTCAACAGTGATCTTTCTCTGATTCAGGTCTAAATTACGATCTGTGGATGAGTGAATGAAATGCATTAATGAAGTCCGTCCCGTAAAAAGGATTGTGACGTGTGAGTAGCTAAGGCGTATTCTTGGCCCTAGATGGCGCTACTGAAAAACAAGAGACACTCTCTCGGCTTAAAATCGATGACTTCGCCAGCGGGCTTGTCTATAACAAGTGCCATTAGAAACAAAAACAACAGAATTTAACAAACAAAATTGAAGAACACTATTTAAAAATTTTATTTTAAGAATGTTTCTTTATTCTTTTTACATTATTAAAATTTAAAAGCAGTTTCAGAGACTTGGAGTCATTGACTTCATAAAGAACAACAAAAACTTTGAAAAAGAATAACTCGATTATACGCATGCGTTTATAAGACTTTTGCCATGTTACTGCTGAAAGAACAATTTGAAGGTACTGAGGAGATGATTGTATTCAAGAACAAAATACTACGTGACAATCGGAGCTAATGAACTACGCTGAGTCTCCAGTTACGGGTTAACTTTGAACTATTGCGAACTTCCCAGATGGAGCGAAAATTAATTTACTTATTTAGCGACGCTTATACGGTGTGTCTCACGGAGAACATAATTCATTTTCATTCAGTTTGTTAAATGTGTATTCATTGTAACCCTTATAATTTAAATGATAATTTAAATTCTAATTCCTGATTACTAATATTTATTTCATAATTTGCAACCAAAAATAATTCACATATTTCGAAAGTTCTTGATTTTTTATTGATTTAAATTTTACTCTTCAAAATTTTATTTATTAATTAAACTGTATTTACTATTGATTGTAAATTCAATACGATTTATTAATTGTAAATTATTAAATTCAGGATCATAAAATAATTTCATATAAGGGAAGCTTTTTCTTAATTTTAAATGCATAACTTTAAATTCCTTTAACTTGTAATTTATGTTACATCATCGGGAAGCTTCCGATGATGTAACATAATTTATGTTACATCATCGGAAGTAATTTATGCTTCATCATCGGGAAGTAAATCTTGAAGTATGACTTTAACCAGTTTGCTTTGTATTTTCAATAAGGCTGGTGATCAGGTTTCAAGACCAGGAGACTTCAGATTTAAAATTAGATTCCATGAAATATCGTCGTGAAACGGTCTTATTATACGTTAACCTTCATTCTCTTGAAGGCAGCTGAAACCCGAGTAGAGTTGTATTTTTATCTTCAGAAGCAGAGGAGGAAATGATCAATAATTGACTGATACTGTCCTTAGTTAAGCTTCAATATATACATTGGGCCCATCTTACTTTGGGCCGTGAAAGAAAAACACGTGAATAGAGAGCAAAACGAGCATATTTTTGAGAAATTGTTCTCTTTTATGGTTCTAAATTCCTATTTTTATAGTAATAAAATCAATCTGAAATATTTATTCGTGTAATATTTTCTTTCCTTTCTTAACAAATTATTCTAATATTGATTATTGTCGTCTGATGTTGCATTTCTCCTTCTTATATATATATATATATTTAAAAAAAATAGAGACTTAATGTTTCTCAAGTCAAATTACATGCATGTTTCTTAGACATGGCAAAGATAGTAATAGTAAAATCTGGATTTTTTGAAGAATGTACAAGTTTTCTTCAGTAAATAAAATTTTAAACACCTATAGTCCTTCATATGAAAAGAGATTATCTGGAAAATTGATAGAGATATAAGTAAATTGCGCTTATAATTTGTACGGAATGTACTCACACTTTTAACTAATAATAATTGAATGGTAAATATTTAAATCATATTAAAGAATCGTTTATTCTAGAACAAAGTTTTTGCAATTAACTAAATTTTAACAATTTTTTTTAAATACCTGATTATCTAGAAAAGACTTATTTCCCAAATTTTGAAAGAAAATAAATTTAATCAAAATAATCTATAAAGGTATACTTTTGTTGATGCATTAAAAAGATATTTTATTTTATTTATTTCTTATTGACTTTGAAATTCATTATTATGAAATCTTTAAATAATTATTTTTCTCAAATTCGGAACTATTGATCGTTTAGTGTAAGAAATTGATATTTTATTAATTTAATTGATTAATTAGTAATTAATTAAGTCACAAAATATTAAAATGATGCCTCGTCATGTAGGACCCAAAACTTATTCAATTCATTTCATTTAGTTCAATTTTTCATTATTCATTTTTTCATTACTAATAAATCTTATAACAGCTTACCACCTTTTAAAAATTTTGAATCCATCAATCAAACCTAAACAGTAAAAAAAATTACATATTCATGTGTACATAATTTTAATGTCATTTTCTGGAAGGGGGAAAAACAACTTAAAGTAAATATTATATATCTATAAGTGTTGACAGTGGTACAATATCTATTAGTGTTAATAGAGGTACATTCGTCTTGATTATAAAATTGTCGGTAAAAATATTAGTAAGAGATTTAACTTTATGTATTGAATTCTTACAGTTTAATATTTATATCATGCAAATCAATAGAGAACTTAATGCATGAAAAATGAAAATTTAAAAATCATTTCATAACACATCAAGTAAAATTCCGGTCATAATTCTTTAATTCGTTCCGTTATCATTTGAACGATCTAGCAAGAAAAAGCAATTAATTACTGTCAAGTGTGACTAGCAAATATTTGTCCTTTTGAAACACCCTTGATGACAATTTGCTCTACATTCTGCACCCTTCGTTTTTAGCAGACACCAGTCCAATCATAATCAAATGTTCTTCTGCTTGGCGTGGAAATTTCAAACTGAGGCGTCGCCCTTGCCATCTGACGTAGATTCAGAATTATGAAGTTCTTCACGTAATAATGTTTGTGTTCCTTCAGAATAGGACATTGATGTATTTAAACATAAGTACGATAATCCTTAATGTAAAATTTTAAATTAACTATATTAATACTATTTTCAAATACTTACCTTAACACATCACTAATAAGGTTGATATCGCTATAGATTTCTTTACTTTATTGCGGAAATTCAATTCTCTTTTTTAAAATGAGTAGGTGACCCATGGATAGAACAACCAAAAAGATAGCAGGGACTAGTCTTTCTTCTTTAAGGGAACGCTGGACTTTAACATTTACTCATTGGAAACCCAAACTCAAAAAAGTTACTTTGAATGTGGGCATTCAGTGAGAGAAACTAGAAGACGCTTTCCCCTTCCTTTAAAAGCGTATGTTAAAGATAACCTCTTCGATTTCGACCACCCGTTGAGTTAATGAGTCATCTGCCCCCTCCGTAGTAAGCGATGTTTTTTTTTTGTTGTTGTTGTTGTTGTTGTTTTGCGGTTTCACCTCGTCCGAACCCTAGAAAAGGCTTTAAATCTCAGTTTTATTTTATTTTTTTCCTGAAAATTATTTCATCAATTCTGTAGGAGAAAATATTGCATTAAATATTATAATACTAAATAAATTGCAAATACGATATTTGCTGAATAGTTTAGTACATTAAACAAAAAATGTTACACTTTTTCCATTATATTTAAAATTAAATCAATTTCTTAAGTATTACTGTAGCTGCGAATTTGGCTGACAACGCTTGAACACAACATTGTGAATTTTATCTTTATAATTTTAACTCATCAATTTTAATAAAATGTAACGATTTATATATAATGTATTAACGATCCTAATTGTTTATATTTTCTTTTTAAAAGTGGGCATATTTTTCAAAAGTTCTACTCTGCAATGAGAAATTGAAATTCTCAGCAAAAAATAAGTTTTCAATTTAAATGTTAAGCATCGACAATATAATGTAAAAACGTTACTAGTAATTTATATTACAAAAGGTTCGAACTACGTTAGTTATAAAAGATATATTCGATTTCTATGGGAGCAATATATTATAAAAACTTTCAGTAGCTGAATTATAAAAACAATTTTTTTTCTGCACAAAAATTGACTGATAAGTAAGTAATCAGTGGATTAAAGACAATTAATATAACCAAAGTAAGACCAGATATGGTTTACTTAGAATTCGATGCATAAGATTTGATTCCGAAAATATTACGCTAAAAAGTTGTTACCTTTATTTTTGAAAGTCTTTTTCTGTATGACATTCTCGATTATCAGCACTCTTTATTAAATACTAGTATCTTTACTAGAAAATGATTTAGATTATCTTTGAGAAATACTTAAAATTAAATCTAGAATTCCTGACTTTTTTTATGCAGCTTTGTTTTAATTTAATGCAAATATTTCCGGAATAATTTGAGTGAAATAAAGGTATAAGCCTTTTAATATTTCTCTTCTGATATTTGTTCCCACAGAAAAACTAACTAATTATTATGTTGATAGATTTTACAAATATCCTTCAATATTTTAAAATTACATTTCTAACTTTTACTGAATGATTAATTATAAAGTATTAAATCAATCGTTTTCATAAATAATTGCAAATAATGATGAAGCCGAGAGTTTACTTAAACATCAAAACCGAAATGTATTTTTAGTAGGAATATATCGAGTTCAAGTATGAGAATTTAAAACTGAAAAAAAAAATGTAGGAAGTAACATTTTGTCTTGGGCACCGATTATCTTCATCACACCACTGCGTGATACAAAACATCAACTCTTGGTTCAAATATTTATCATTCGATTAGATGGACTCAACTATAAACATATATTAATATAAAGTTGTAAAAAAAATTTCAAGATTTTTTTAGTTGTTAAGCACTTTTGTTGTTGTTGTTGTTTAGTGACTAAGGAAACCTTTCTAACTAATTCTTGTTCTGAAAGCAAATATTTTATTTAATTTTTATGAGTTAAAAGAATAAATTATTTTATTTCCCAAAAAAGAAACTTTGCTATAATTGTAGTTAATCATTTGCTTAATTTTTAGGGCTGAAAAGAAGTTTTGTTAATTTTCTAAATTTATTTTTCTATCAAAATATATTTTATTTTTAATATTTTTCTCTAAGGAGTGTCTTTGTTTCCTTCATTTCTTTTTTATTCTGAAGAAAACCTATGAGACATTTTACTGTCATTGAAATGACAGTAAAATGAGCCATTGCTTTATTTTGAGGCTCTGAAAAAAAGCTTTTAAGCTTTAATTTATTTTGGTTTTAAAGAAACTTCAATTTACTTTGAAAAGAGTAGTGTTTATCTCTAGAAAAAAATTTTGGTTTAAATTTTAACCCTGCAAAAACATAGTTTCTCTCTCTCTCTCTCAGAAATTGCTTTGCTTTTTTGGCTATGAAAATAGCCGTTTGTCCGAGAGGAGTTTTATTTCATATTTTGGTTCTAAAAATAGCTGGGTTTTTTTATTAAGTTAGTTTTGCTACAGTAGTAACTTTTATTGCAAATGAAATTTAGCTATTTCCCACTTAAGATATTTTCTTCCCTATGTTGTTCTTAAAATTTTCAACTTTTTCCAATTAATTTTGATTTAGATACACAAAATTTTGCTTTGCTGAAATGTTTGAGCTTCATTTTGAAATTTATAAGAAAAACATTTATTTGTATTGTTATTGTATTGTAATAAAATCATTCTTGGTTTCAGGCGTTAGTTCCATTCAACAAAGTTGTATGAAACTTCATGAAGCAATCTTTATCAATACAGAGAGCTACATTGCAAGTCGTGCATATAACTTTTGAGCGTCTTTGCAGGCCATTTTGTTTGCACACAAAGCATCGACTTCTCTTTTTTTCATCAAAGGGCCAATGACAATTGTTTACAGCAGGGCGAGGTGTTTGCGGATTACTTCCAATCAAAGTTGTAATTAAGTTCATCCTGAATTCTTTGTGTGTTACCTTTTTGATAGTACCTTTCTTGAAGAGAATAAACGCATTTATTATTGTCAAGTCTAACAAATGAAAGAAGAGCTTTTTAGTCCATTTTTGTGTCCTTCGATTCATTGAATTGCTTGTACTCATTCTGTCATCTAAATCTATATAACCCATATGAAGATTATAATCAGCGACTTTTTTTTGGCTTGGGTAAAACCTTTTTCCGTTTGAAGGAAGTACTCCCATTGTTCTCAAATTTTCTCTTGTTACTTTTTTTTTTTCAAACTGTTTTTGAGGCATATGCATGTTACTAAGCATACATATATCTCTTTTGTCTTTCCAGCATAATGCAGTCATTCCTTTGCAGAATTTCAAGACCACATCCCCCGGTTTTTTCTTTGAAGAAAACAATTCTTTCGGAAAATTTTGTCTGTTTTGTGGAACAGTTCCGCAGGAATTAATTTTCTTATATTTTTGAAGATCTCTAAACAATTCTGGGGATGAAAAATTATTGTCCATAAACAGTTTATGGCTCTTATTTTTTATGCATTCTGCCATTGTGTAGACTAGGTATTAAGACGCCGATGTAGAAGGATCTCGCTGGACATTTTTTTTACCTAAATAAACTTTCATGTCATAGGTATAACCTGTCATATCAGCAATTTTATATATTTTCATGCCCCACTGTTTTCGTTTCGTTGGAATATATTGCTTAAACTGCACCCTTCCTTTGTATTTGACAATAATTTCGTCAATAGATAAATTTTCGGTTGAATTATATACATTTTTAAATACTTTATTTAAGTATTCAAAAATGTTTCGCATTTTCCAAAGGTGATCATAATCGGGAGCATCTTTCTTCACTTTTTTGCTGTTGTCAGCAAAATGAAGGAATTTAAGAATTTGTATAAATCTGTCATCTTCCGAAAAAATGGAGTTTCAGTCGACTCAAGTGTTGATCAGTATTCCAATATATTATCTTTTGAGACATGTCCCATTAAAAGGAGTAATCCAAAAATTTTAACATTTCATCTATATCTATTGGTTTCCATGAAAAAACGTGCTTCCTTTTTCCCGCTAAATCAGCTGGTTTTAGCTCTAATATCTGCTGGGTGTATCTGTTAGTTTCTTCAACTATCATTGTCAATAATTCTTCGGTGAAGAAAATTTTAAATATATCAACTTCGCTTGAAGAGCAGTTGACATTTACATTCAAACCAACATTTCCAACAAATGGCAAAATATTTACAGATTCTCTGTCATTTTCTTTTGGAGTTATCCAATCAAATGAGTCTTCATTTTCGGTATCTCTATCCTCTGCAATTAAACTCTCGTCTAATTCTTCCAACTCGAGATCTGAGTCACTATCAGCAAAATTTTCATTATCTCTGCCTTCCATTAATTTAACAATTTCTTCTTGTGTAAGCCCTCTGCTGCATCGAGCCATTTCTAAAACTACAAAATTAAGGAACGGAGGAAAAGAAGAACGTTTTCTGTAATGGAAAAATTCCATGATACTAACACAATGTTAATCAACTTTATTAATTACTTTTTCGACCTATATAAACCTGTTTTCTTGAATAATTTTCATCGACATCAAACATAACATGAAAAGTCATAAACATCACGAAAACTCAGATTTTTATTTTCAGAGGCTCGTATATGAAAGTAATGAGAAACCGTATATGAATTTTTGGAGATAATTTCTTCTAACGATTGAAACCAGAATTCGAATTATAACATAAAAAAGAAAGGATTACAATTTCAGTAATAAAATAATCTATCAAATTTAATTTATTTAAATTGTTGGACTTAACTTATTGCATTTATATGTATGTTAAAGTAAAGACAGATAGTTAATTTCCTGATGGACTCAGTTCTAAATATGATACGTATCTATATTTTATGTGCTGAATCTTTCTATCACAATTTATCTATCTAGCTTTTTATGTTTTGAAAATATCGTGTTCATCTGTACCTTTCAGTAAAATCAATTTTATTTCTAGTCAATTCTTTCAAGATTTTAATGTTATAGTAATACTTTTCATTATTTCAGTCATTTTATTTATTTTCAGGTACTTAGTGACTATACTAAATACATTTATTTTCGTACATATTCATTGCTATTTATTTTAATTAGGAGAAAATTTTCACAATAATAACTAATCAAGTTTAATAAATTGTCATGCACTAAGTTTTTGAATTAGAAGTATGAATATTCTTTAAATTTTCTAAGCATTGCTTGTGACAATTCTTTAGAATACTCGTGCTGTTTACATTCTCTCTCATCTTTTTTCATTTTCGTAGCTCTATTTTTATAAAGTTGGTGGGAAAATGACGGAAGAGCTGTATTTTTTACTACTTTATTGCTTAATAAACAAAATTTTTCAACGTCTTCCAGTTTACCGACTAAAAGTTTTAAAAACCAAAGATGAGAAAATTAAAATTCGCATCTTTGCAAATTTTATCTTCATAACCTGTGAAATGGAAAGTAAATTTTTTTCTGAAGAGACAAATATTTGCATGAAAGTCGATTTAAAGTATTAATTTAAAGTCTTATCAGTGGTTTCCAAGTACTACGATTTCTTCAAACTTCCACATCATATCAATGGAGATATTTTATTGTAATTCGTGGATTTTTGTCGATTTTCACTCTAATATTCATACTAATCAAAATATTTTTTAAAGTCGCAATCTTAACTTCAAAATAAAAAAAAAATCGCAGCTAAATTTAATGTTAACAGAAATAGTCTCCCTGAAACTTTTTCGTATACTCTCTAATGATGATATTATCATCCCTCCTCCTACCACAAAAATGGACATTAATAAAGGTCGTATACATCACGAGAATTCAAATTTTTATTTTCAGAGCCCCGTAAATGAGAGTATTGTGCTTCTTAATATAGTTATGCCAGTTGCATTACTCTTATCTTCTCTTTTGAATATTATATGGCGATACCTGATTAGGCCATCCCACAGTGCATTGCGATTGTAATTAGAATGAGATGTGATGCTGAACTGTGAAGCCGCGGGCGTGAATGTCTTGACTTTGTGTTTGTTTAAGTGTGTGAATGTGATTATTAAAGAAATGTTT
>JAPMOR010079402.1:657195-736201 GCA_026543865.1 Argiope aurantia | reverse complement strand
AAACATTTCTTTAATAATCACATTCACACACTTAAACAAACACAAAGACAAGACATTCACGCGCGCGGCTTCACAGCTCAGCATCACATCTCATTCTAATTACAATCGCAATGCACTGTGGGATGGCCTAATCAGGCATCGCCATCTAATATTCAAAAGAGAAGATAAGAGTAAAGCAACTGCTACAGTATGTATTTTAGAAACGGTTTCTTCTACCGATTGTACCCCGAAACTCAAATATAACAGAAAAACAGGATTACAATTTTAGTAACAAAATTGCCTGCCAAATTTCATTTATTTTGATTTAAGTTATCGCATTTAGATATTATATAAAATATGATATGGAACTATATTTTAGGTGCTTTCTATAAAATCTTATAATCTATCTCTCTACGTTTTGTACTTATCGTGTTCACCTGTACTCAAATAGCCGTACAGACTTCCTGAGCATGGATTTCGGTCAAAATTTGATAGAAATCTACAAATTTAGTATAAAAACCATGCATCAAATTTTGTACGTGTAGATAGTACATACAATTATAATTCTCGAAAAAATACATAAATAAATAAAATAAAATTTAAGTAAATTGAAAGTCATGATTTTGATTACTATGTATGTTTCAGATCTTCCCGAGTTTGAAAACATGTTTTTAGAACATAACTGAAAAACGATTTGAGCTACATGTACGAAATTTGGTACATGGACTTTATGCTAAATTTGAAGATTTCATTAAAATTTTGAACGAAATCCATTCTTAGGAAGTCTGTAGGGTTACTTGAGTACAGGTGAACACAATAAATAAAAAAAGCATAAAGAGTTAGATAATAAGGTTTTATATAAAGCAGGTTTTATATAAAGTACATCACAAACATAAACAAAAACCTACGAAATCAAGTTTTAAACACTAGCAATAAACAAATAGCCAACATTAAAACAACAACAATAAAAATTTTATTAATTTTTTTAATTAATTTTTTTTCTCATTAACGAAATAAAGAGTAAGTATTATAATCTTTAAAAAATTTGACTTGAGATTTTGACGAATCTCTTTGTTTTAAACCTCAATGAGTACAAAAGAAAAAAAATTGGTATAAAGTTTCACCATTTGTTTGTTTGTCCTGGAACGCGATAACTCAATAGCGCTTTGAGCTCGACAAATGAAATTTGGTTCATGGTATTCATACCAAATTTGTTTTCTACCAAATTTTGATCGAAATCCATTCACATATAGTCTATCTGTACAGCTGCGCTAATATAAATTAACATGATAAAAGGAATAGAGTTAGATGGATAAAATTTGGTACATAGATTTAACATTTTATGTATAGATATCTATGTCATTCGAAACCAAATCAGTCAAGGGGTTGACCGTCTGTTGTTTCGTATATTAAAAATAGAATTTTCACAAGCACTCTATGAAGTTGTGACAACAATTATAGTTTTATATAAAATTTTGTTTTCAATGGATTGGGGAAAAAATTCGTCTAAAACACAAATTTAATTTTCGGTTTCTATTAACAGCATGCTATGGAGTAATCCTTCTAAAAAAGCCGTCGAAAATTACTCGATAGATTCAGTGAATACACTAAATTTACGCCAAAGATTTATATTTCATAACAGTTCTTTGCGAACGTTATAATAAAGATACAAGCCTTTATCCAAGATCCGCAATTTTATGTGGGAATAGGGAAAGAGATAACGCCCTTATTAAAGCATAACGATGAAGTTTAGGAAGATCACTGCAACTGGCTTATTTAATTTCAAAATAAGATTTAATTTAAAAGAAGGTTTTTTATTAGACAGGGCCCTGTCTATATAGTTTACTAGCATTCTCAAGTACAATTCTCAGATTGTATTGCAAACTTTCCATACTTTTACCTTTACTTTAAAATTACTTTTTACCCGATTATCTGAAAGACATTGTAATGTTTCCTTAGTAAATAACTCCCTGCCCTCCCCCCCCCGTCCTCAAAAAAGTCACAAATGTAAATGTCCCAATTTTGGGGTAATTCCGAAATACATTTTTTTTATATTTCGGAAGCAAAAACTTTGTTTTTAAAAATTATTGGAAAAATAGAATATTTTGAAGTATTTATTTATTTGGAGAGTTTTAAAATATGTTGCAGGTTACACTTTCATATGTTTACCTTCATTTTCAGCGTTATTTTAAACAAATGTTGTAACAATCTGTAATTAATAAATGAAAATGTTTGATGTTTCTTTTTAAAGAGTCAGTTACAAAACAAGTATTGAAATAATACATATAATTATTAGTATAATCAAAAATATTAATTTATTATCATCGAAAGATATTGTTCTAAATTAATGGAGTTTGCTGAAATTTTTAGTTTTAAAAACTTGTTTCTTGTCTCTAAATAATTTAATAGATAAAGTTTTATCAAAGTAGATGTTAAAAATATTAGATATTTTTGATTAAATGTCAACATTCAATTATTTCTTTGACGATCTATGCCCTTTTTTTTGCATGTGTTATTCATTAATTTTTTGAAAGAAATTATACATTTAAGGAATTTATTTTTAGTTTCATTAAATAATTAAAATTAATTGACTATGAGTTATTTTATTGTTTGAATTAATCACATGATTATAAATTAAATTGGAGAAAACTGAGTATCAAAATTTCTATCTCGAATTAAATCATCGAAATCTTCTGCCCGGTGTGTAAAATTTCAATTTATTCTGACTTTCCAATTATTCTTTTTTAAAAGAAAAAAAAAATCCTCATTAAATTCACAATAATATCACTCATCCATTTGGCTTAACTACTGTTAACTTCATCTCGCTCTCCGGAATTTTTTTTTTTTTAAATAAGTATTGTCTACTTAAGAAGTGACCTTTTTTTACTTTTTATAAAGATATATACGAACCCTCAATCCTTACGCATGCGCTGAAAAGAGGACAACTTCGTCACTTTTACTTATTATACGAACCCTCAAGCATAGCCACGGCTCCTCCAGGATGATTGATACGGACAACTTCGTCACCGGTCTGGATACTTTTCCTACCGGGAGCCTCGTTCAGGTAAAAAAAATCCTGGTACAGCAGTTGTACCGGTCGTAAGCTAAAGGTTAAAGTAAGCAAAAATGGACAAAAACATTAAATTTTATTTTTAGCGTTTCATCACCAAAAATATGTAATTGTGGTGAATAGCATATAAGGCAGTTAACAACTCTTCTACCCGAACGATCGTTTTGGTATAATTGTTAAGTTACTGGACTGCTAACCAAAAGATCGCAGGTTCTATCCTCCGCACATCACATACCGCTAAATAATTATATTCAATTAAAATATTGTTAAAAATGTATTGTTCAATAAAATAAATATTTGGAGGGAATCGAGAAAAAAACGGCATTTTAATGACTTTTCACAAAATATTGAAATTAGACTTAAATATCTTTGAAATGTTCCAGGTGTCTTAATTTTTTAAGAAATTCAGTAGAATTGATTATAAAGATTTCAGTTAAATATTAGTAGAAAAATAGGATTTGCATTTTATATTTAGAGTTTTTTAGATAGTTCAAGTCAAATTTAGTTCAGAGAAACACAATTCTTATGAAAATTCAGCAAGTATGCATAAAAATATTTTTAAAAAATTAGCATTTAATTGAAATTATAAAATCATACATAATTTTGCTTCAAAATAAGTTTATATTGGGTAATAAGGAAAAAATAATATAAAAAATAAAAATTAAATCTTCTGGAATAGTTCAATTTTTTTAATTCTATAATTTTTAATAATAATTTTTTAATTTTTTGAAAGAATATATTTTATTTTAAAAAGTTTTTTTTTAAGAAATCATATTCATATTTTAATATATAAGCATAAAAGATTTCATAATTCTCAAAAGTTTATTCAAATAATTCGCAAAAGCACCTACTAGATTCCACTAGAATATGTGGATTATTTCTTTTCTATACATTTGAATTCTACCTTTTGTATTTACTCACCATTTATTCAAAAACTCTTATGTGCTCGACTCGGTACTGGGTTCGTTTATGTTGGGATTTTGAAGAAGAACCACCTTTAATTTAAACTACATTTGCATCATTTATATTGATCGTAATTTAATTAGCAGGACATGGGCTTTAGTTAAAGCCCCAAAAAAGCTCAAAACAACCATACTCATCGATGTTCTAGAGTGATTTTAAGCCAACGTAATTGCGCATGATGTCAATTAATAAAAAAAATGTTGGAAATAAAATAATTATATTCTCGTGTTTTATCAGAAATCGTAGAAGAATAAAATTGAAAGTTTATCATTTTCATAGAATATCAATGGGAAGATTCTTCACTTTCATGGCCACCAAAGATTTTGTGGTTGAAAAGACTGTTGCAAAATGAAAACCAATCCTTTATCATCAATTTCTTTAAGAATAGTTTCTTGTTTCTCTTACTAATTTTTCAAAAGTAGCCAAATTTCATGCAATTTGAAGAAAAATTCTCTAGACAAAAATTTTTTAAAATTATCTCCGATCTGGCAATACTGTTATTTCTACAATGCTGCCTGATTTGTATTGTGTTGAAAAAACAAAAAAAAATTGGCGCTTTTCGAGCATGTTTTTGAAAAGTAAAAAGTAATTTATTTTAATTAAATTAGAAATGCCATCACTTGCTTAATGTGTCATAGAAAGCTATAAAATATTTGTATTAATGTTATAACCTCAAATCAATGTAGAAAATCGAAGTGAAAAACACATTGATTCCAGAATTGTGTTAGACTGTGTGGTAAAAATATGCTTATTTCTTTCTGTTTATATTTGGTAACAAAGTTTAATTTATAATTAATATATTTCAGATGTTTAGAAATACAAAAATATGTTTTAATATTCAATGAAATTTATATCCAGAATGCGATTATTGAAGACTGCGTGTAAAGTTTATGCAAAGCATAAAACATGTAATTTTGTTTCTATTTCTTTCAATGAACAGGTGTTTTTTTGTTTTGTTTTTTACGCAAAACTAAGGAAAAGGCTTTCTATTTTATTATCTATGTCATAAAGATGAAAAATAGTTTGTAAACAATGTATTTTTTGAAGACAACTTTGACAGTTAACAATACCTGAATATAAACAATAGAGGAATTTTCAGGACAATAATTATGTATAAATATTTTGATATCTCAAGTTCTTAACTATAAATTCTTTTTTTATTTATATGTGTGTTTGTTAGCTATGCAAGTTGTATTTGATCAATGACAAAACTTACCAGATTTGCCAACTTGTTCAATTTCAGAAAGTTTATAATGAATAGGGTCAAACCTACAATTAGACTAAGAAGATAACTGCCTCTAAACCTTGTAAATTTTGGGGTGGTGTAAATTTTTTTCTCCCAGTGCATTTAAAATCTAATTTTTGTGCTTTCATTTGTTTTGCAAGGATTTTACCTGTATTCATATTCAGTATAAAACTATACATCTTTCTATCATGTTTACAAATTTGCTAGCATATCAGTGTGGTCTAATTTGCTTTGCTGTTGGTTAACTAATGTATTCTTAGCCTTTATTAAGAGCCTTATTTATCTTGCATAGCTAATATAAAACTATACATCTTTCTATCATGTTTACAAATTTGCTAGCATATCAGTGTGGTCTAATTTGCTTTGCTGTTGGTTAACTGGTGCATTCTTAGCCTTTATTAAGAGCTAGATGGATAAAAGTTGGTGCAGAAGTTTACCGTCTAAAATATAGATCTGTTTCGAATTTGGAACCAAATCTGACCATCTGTTGATCTCTACTTTCATAAGCATGTAAATATAACTTAAAAATTCAACCATTGAAATAAATGAAATTTGATTAAAAGTAAGCTGAAATTATACTCGTGTCAAATTTTGGTGTCACTGAATCAAAGGAAAGGTCTTCGAAATATGCTCATAGTTTTCTTCATTATACTATGTAACACAAAATTTACTGTATTACATAGCAGGAAATAAAAACCTAAGTTCTTGTGGTGTTCACAATTTTGCTCAAAATTTTAAGTCAGGAATTACATGTTTAGTTAAGAGTGTGCAAGACAGTTTGAGACCATTCCCATTGGTTTAACATAGATTTGAATTTAGTGGATGAGAATTGTAATATTTACTTTACCATCTTGTATAGCTATATTGATGCCAGTTCAAATAATTATAATGAAAAAATAGTACTTGTACTTGTTGCATAATTTCCTTTTTAATATTTTGTCATTAGAGTCTCTCATAAAAAAAGGAATTAAAACAATCAAAAATTGGAATGATGAACAGTTGAAGTTAAGGGACATTCATTGGTATCTTTTCATGTGTGAACAGCTGCTTTAGTATTAGAAAAGGAAATTAATCACATTATGACTTACTATAAAAAATGGATAAACTGTAATGATCCCAAGTGTAGAAAATTAACATAAGCATGGTCACCAGGCTTTGTATTTGATGGAATCAGCAATGTGTAGTTTCTTATAAGCTGCTCAGATTAGGGAGGGGAGGGGACATTATGAAAGATCATTATCAATTACAGTTGATATAATGTGCCAAGCAGTCAAGGAAAAATTATTGCTATATGAGCAGCAACTTGAAAAAGATAGATTTGACAGCATGATAATGCTTGTTAACATGTTGTAAAACTTTTGAAAACCAAATTGGGAATAGAAAGCTGGGAAATTGTAGTAATTAATAGTGAACAATGCTTTTAACAACATGTTTTATATTGATTTTTTACAACAAATTTTCACAAAAAAAACAGCTAAAACTTCTTTAGAATCTCAATATTTGTGTACGAGACAAATTATATGGTTAAATTTTTTTGCATTTTGGAGGAAAACATGATAATAGAATTAATTACTAGATTTATTTATTATAAAAGAAATTTTTAAAGAATATATACAAATGTCACCTATTTCTAATAAAATGTTAGCCATTATCTAGGAATATTCCAATGGCTTATCCTATGTTCATTTTACATCACTCAAACTGTTCTAAAAAAAAAGATAAAATAAATGTAACTGATCTAAATATAGAATTATGTTCCTAAAATAAAAGTTGACAATGTATTATCAAATTTTCTAGAATTTCAAGTGACACAAATAGTGGAGTAAAATTAAATTAAAGGTTCTCGTAAAGTCAGAAATATGTCATTCTTATTGAAATAATGTTATAGAATAAAAAAAAAATTGCTTATGATGTAAAAGATCTTAAAAAATCAGCATGCCAGTAAAATAAAAAAAAATCAACACCTTCCAATTTACCTTATAGATAGATATCAGTAGTCTTTGTTACAGATTTCTATTCCTCCAGATGGCAGTGTTGAATATTGTCTTAGTGTGGCAGGTAATGGAATGTATGGTTGAAAAGCGTCAGAGTAGCATAATAATAATTTACTCCCAAAGCAAAATTACTGTATATTATGTATATAATTTCAAGTAACTTTTTAATTGGATAAGAATAAATAGTGAATTTGAAATTCATCAACTACTGGAGATGTCCATTTTGAAGACAAAATGGATTTTATTTTAAAGTCAGTTATGTCTAAAAGACAATGTACTTTATTCTTTGCTTCATTTTTTCTTGTGACTATACTACTTTTCTATATGGTTTGGTAGTTAGATGAAATGCATTCTTATGACTCACATGCTGGTATATTAAAAAGTCATTTAAGATAATTGTTAGTTTTACTTTAATTACAATTAATCTATCAATTAGTAAACAATACAGTAGTAACAGTGCATGCTTTGATGTCCAAGTAGTCTTGAGGGGTACTATATAGAGAAAGAAGGAGTTCTTTATTTTATCTAATGAATCTAGTAAACAGGTGGGGGAGGGGGATCTTCGCTGTCTCAAGCATCATCGACTCTTAATATACCTTTAGTTCAAATGCAAATATCACCCATTCTTTGACTTCTTGCATTATTACTGTATATTTACATGTTTGAATTATTATATATTCTAATAATTATATTAAGATTGTTTTTAAATGTGATGGACTCTTATATAAAATGTGTTTTAACAATTCTTATTTTTCAAATTAAATAATTGATTTAATTTCATGTGAATATAATTTAATTTCTTAATGCATGATTCAAATATGATTATCAAAGTTATCATTTCTGCTGTAGCAAGTCCTTAAGCCTCTAGATTTAACATTCCACTTTTTTATAATCCTGTGGTGCTAACTTACAGAGTGGTGAATAAGATCCTACAAACAGAAAAATATCCATATTATTCATAACCTGTCTTTTTAAACTATTTTCATCTTCTCTACAATAACATTTTGGTGAAAATATCCGAGTTGACAATTGAACTCCACATCATTGTCAGAATAGATGAATTACTTTATTAATTCCACTTTAGTTAAATCTCATTCAGTGTCATTAATTCTTGTAATTGTGTTTTTAAGGCTATTAACAGAATGTTTATAGAATGCTTGAAACTATCAGCTTATGACTTTTATTCCATTACTTTTGAAAGAAATAACTTAAATTTTCCCTACTGTGCTCAACATTTTAATTAAAGCTCTTAACATTTAATAAATATTTTAAAAATCAATAATATTGAATTATTTAATGTAAGAAAATAAGTAAATAAGAAAAAGATTTTAAAAAAATTAATTCAGGTTTTGCTGTTATTGATTTAATTTCATTTTGAAAGCAGTACATGTAGGGATTTAATTTGTACAGTTTGTGTTGGGTGTGTAAAATTGAATGATGATAATGACAATTGTTTGTCTTTTATACATTCTGGTAAAAAACTAGACGATTCTGAAGAAAAATTGTCATGCAGATTAAATTAACCTCAGAAAGAAATAGCCTAGAAAGAGACACTGTCTTGGATTTTATCATTTTGTAAATAATCAACAGTTATGTTATGAAATCAGTAATTGAGATCAGTGTAATTTCCTTATCCTTTTTATTGTTCTGTTTATTATCCTTTCAAATTTATTATCCTATTTATTTATCAATTAAATATTTATTTGATACAATGTAAAATGCTTATTTTATTTCAATTTCAATATATTCAGTATAATTCATTGTTTTATGAAGTTCAATCTTTTTTGTTCCAAGCCAGGGTCATGTCTTATTAGATTATTTCTCCTGCCAAAGATCCATGACTTCCCCCCCCCCTCTAATTTTGATTTGAACTTTTGAAAAAAATTATAAGTTTCAAAAAGTTATAAATTAAATGTTATTGGCAAAGATTATGAGCCTTTTCAAATTTAATAGATCATTCATTTCTTTTTTGCCTCCTATCAGTTTTTCTGAAATAAATCAAAAATAGGGTATTTGTAAATAAATAAAAAAATAGGGTATCAGTAATTGAATTTCTTTATCAATAATTTATTTACTTTAAATATCATTTCAAATCTTCCTTTTCTCATTCAAGGATTCTAATCCATGTAATTATCACATTGTTTGATTATATATTTGACTAGATTTATGGTATCACTTCAGTCATAAAGATCTATAATTAATTGAAATTTTATTGTTAAAAAATATGTTAAATGATATTTCATTTTCAAATTCATTCCCAGTACTAAAATTTAGAAAGCCATAACCAACCTTCTCATTTATTTTTTTATCTATATGTGTAAATAATATTCTCCTCTTTCTTTTCCCGTTATTTCAAATTTAGTTTTTGAAATTCCCATTTTATTAATCCTGTCCTTCAACTCAAAATTTATCATTTTATATTTGATTATTTCTATATCTGATTCTATGATTAATACTAATTGCATAGTTTGATTAATTTGTTACTGAGAATTTCATAGTTCATTTTGACTTTTATGCTGAGTGATAGACATTCTTTGTTACCATAATAATATGATTTGGTAATTGAAAGGAGAGAATCTTTAAATTTTTATTAATTAATTATTTAGTTTAATCTTACCTTGGTACCATACTTCCACTTCATAAAGAATACTTTTTCCAAGTCTTTAAAAAAAAAAAAAAAAAAAAAAAAAAATCTACTCTCTATCTTCAAATCATTTTTACTTTTCTCAATTTTTCATAATTGTTTCTCTTGGATCGTATTGATATATGGAAGGAAGTAAATTTGGAATCACATTTATATAATGTACCAGAATTTTCTTAAAAAATTACCTTGTTAATTTAACTTTCTGTACTTTTCTACCATCATCAGGTTTATAACTTAAATATGTAACATTTTGCTGTCAAAATGTTTGATAGATTTTCATATTTTGTATATTATAATTCAGTACTACTTTTACTGTTACTGTATTATTAATTGATACTGTGCTTTTTTTATAAGATAAAAAAAATTAAATGGAAGTTTTTAATTTTTAGTTTTGATCACTTAAAGTGTGGTCAAAAATGAAACCTCCTCCAGAGGATGGAAGCTTGGAAGAAATTACTTCTTCTGGTTTGAATCATGAAATTAATGTCATAATTATTCGAAGACCAGATGAAATAAAAAAGCCTGGCGAAACCACATATACTCTTGCTACTTTTGACAGAACTAAGGAAGGAGAAGAATGGCCTGGTGATGAAGTTTTAGAGAAATTAATTCCTGAATTGCCAAAAGTGAAGGTTCCAGTGGTGAGCAAACCAGAAGTTCCAGCAAAAACAAACACTCTACTCAAGAATCATGTTAGAAGGAAGCACAATCAAAAACCTGTGCAAAAAGATAATCATCATCGACCAAAACCTCCCCATAAGAAATTTCACTCTGAACGATCAAGAAAACCTTCATCAGTCTCAAATATTGAACCTTGGGTTCATAAACCTTGGGAGAAACAAGCATTTTTCTCTGTTAATGCTACTTCTCTGAATTCAGAAGTACCTTTTAATACCTTTCAGCAACCATTTCCTCCCAATACAAGCAGTAATAATTATAATTTTCCTAACAATAGTGCTTATGAAAGAAATATGAGACCTACTGGAGGACCAAATATTCCAATTTTAAACAATCATCATAGACCACCATTATCAAATAGAATACCTAGTGTTCCTTGTCCTTCTTTTCCACCACCAATTAGATATACCTGGCCTTCAGACAGATTTTGTGGTACATTTTCTACTCCAAATGTAGACTTTACTTGTCCGCCTCAAAATTCTGGCTTATTCAGTGAAGGTCCAATTGCAAGACATAATGTAAAAAAAGGTTTATTGGGTGATAGTCCAGTATGCCTCAATATGCCAATAGTATCCAATATGCCTCATACTACAAATTTGCTTCCTAGAGATGAAGGAAATATAGGTGATCAAAACAGTTTTATTTCAAATACCAAAAATAATTCCATGCAAGTAAGTTCATATGATGGTAATTATGGAAGGATTCCAGAACAAAATTTTGATAATTATACGGATGTCAATGAAATTTCTATACAAAATTCACATGATTCTTATGAACATCCCAATAGCACAGATGATTCTAGAAATGATTCATTTAGAGATACTAGTGAAACAAACTATAGTAGGTTCATGAATTCTGGTAATTCTGTTGATAATTATGAAAACCAGTATTGGAATAATTATAAACATTTAGATCATAAATATCCAAATGATAATAATAATATATTTTTAAAGACCCCAAGAGATTCTTATAACACAAATTATGTGGAATTTGAAAAGCCATCTGCTGGAGTTAGTCAATATGAAAGTGATTATATGGAAATAGAGAATGACAATTTGTGTGAAAATAATTATAATGAGTGCCAAATGTCTAGTATACAAGAGACTTCTTTCATGAACAGTTTGGGTCAAAATCCGGAAGAAGAATCTTTCATTCATGTAAATAATTCAACTATTGTGTACAACCAAAGAGATTTTCAAAATGATGGATTTTCTATATCTACTGTAAATTCTTCTACTCCAGGATCAAATTCGAATTTAGTGAGAAGGTTGAACAGGCCATATATCTGTACTAAAAATACACAGCGGACAAAGAAACAATGGACTATGTATAAAAATATAAATAACAGACAGAATAGAGGAATTAATAACAAAGTAAGTATTTTGCTTTTTTATATGTATAATATATATATAATGTAAAGGTAAATGTTTGTTTTATATGTCTTTTAAATCTACAGTTTTTGTCTGAGCTTTGAATGAAATTTAGCATATGTACTCTTCAAGGGAAAAAAAAAAAGTTATTTAAAAATTAATGAAATTTCCATGTTTTTCAGCTAGATCTTTCAACAATTTTATCTCAGAAAAATGATTTTTAAACTATCACTTACAATCTCAAAAGAATTAAGTTTTCAGTATGATATCAGTTTCATTTATAAGGGGGAAAAAATCTATTTTTTTAAAATTAATATACTAAATTATGTGTAACAATATTTTTATTATTATCATGAAATTCAAACTAATTTTATTTTCCATCAAACCTTCAATTGCATGTAGTAATTAATAGTAAATTATTTTTATTTAAATTTATTTTTCAGTGCTGCAAATAAAAAGGTGAAATTTTAAATATATCCCTCCCCCCCTTGTATTGGTAACTTAACAGCCAGAAAACACTAATATTCAGGACACTCAAGTGTTTTGCTAAAGGTGGCTAGTTATATAATTTTTGAAATATTGTTTAATAATTTATATTCAACTAAATATAAACTACATATATTATTGTTAATGCATCTATTATCTATTGACACAAATGCTAATTAAGAAAAATTTACTTTATTGTAAATATATGAACCTAAAATGTTCTTTATTAAACCAACCCATATAATGTTTTCATTATTATTTTCACATCGTTTTTATGAAAATTTGAAGGTTGAATAGTCAGTGTAAAAAAATATTTAATCATAGTACTTAGTATCACTTTTGATAAATTGCACTTTCCAATTCAATGTATCCACTTTCATATGGCACTCTGGTACACACGCTTGTCTATCTTTTGTCTAATCTGATTCTGATAGTGGTGATCTTTCTTATATATGGAAATTTTTCATAATAGTCATGAAACTTCTTTGATATTAAATGTTGTGACCCCCCTCCCCCCACACACTCACTCATACAATGTAACATCAGAGTATTACTATATTCAGTGTAAAAATAGATCTGGATAATGGGAATATTTAGCATTAATTATGTAGGTTATATCTATTTTTACTCACTCTCATGGTTCTAATCTTGAACGTGTGTTTTATCATAAATAATGTAACACTTATTATCACTCTAGTTATCTCTTTAATTGGATAAGGGATAACCACCTTGATAGTTTAAATACTATGAGACAATGAAATAAAGTTCATACTTTCTATGCAAAAATGCAAGTAGTTTTAAATACCTATAGAGGTTTACTTTGTAAAATTTGTAGCATAATTCATTGAAAACTGGACCAGTTACCAATTTTTATTTTTATGTTCCATGATTTTTTCTTTTTCTTTTTGTTAGTTGCTTCTTATGTGCACTGATCAATTTTACACTTTTTTTTTTATCCAATACTTCAAAAGTTAAAGGATCAAAATATTTTGCTGATAGTACTCAACTTTTGATTGCTATAAAAAAAATCAATTCCAGATCTTTGATATGGAATTGATTGATCAATTCCAGAACTTTCAATGAATTAAAATTTAATTATTTAAAAAATTAGACTAAGAAATAAGTAACTGTGAAAGAACATAATTTATTTGTGTTTTTTCATTTTGGTCATGAAATTATTAGAAATGTGTGTGTGTATGTAAGAATACATGTAACTGAATCACATCAAAATTTCCACTAATAATATAGATGAGTATGTGTTGGTGTTCTACAGAACAGGCCATTTGATCTTGGCAAATATATATTTTGGAAGATAGTTCATCACAAGGTGATTTTTTTAAAAATTCTAATTAAAAAGTAAGCAAAATTTTGGTGTTTTCCCATGATAATTTTCAAAATTAATACAGCAGCACAAATATGGTTGTAATTTTAAAATTTAAAAAAAAGATTCTTAATGATATCAGTTTTATAATCATGATAATTTTGCTTTTTTTTTTTTTTAACTTATAAGTTTGCAATACTGTGAAAATTAAAGAGGTGAATTGCATTTTTGATGTCATGGGAATGCTTACCATTAAGAAAATTTATTTACTGAATGAACAAAAAATATGTAAAATTATTAAAACAAACTGTTTTATTATGTGACAATCATGGATATGAGATAGAATCATGGATATAAAATTGAGTGTAAGCGATTGCACTTGAATTAAATATAACAATATTTTCCTGGAACTGGTTGATCTCCAAAAGTGACTACTCATACTCTTGAATGATTGAAAAAAATCCGATTTCCTGATCTCTATCTATTATGTTGGTATCCTGCACCAATATTTACTGTTTATGGTACAGTTATTTTAGCATGCTTCCTGTGCATTCATGAATTTTAATCATCCAGTCTAGCCTGTTTTGGTGCTTCTTATATTGTGTTGGAAAAAGACAGTTTCCATATAAATTTATTTCATTTTTAATAGACTGTAAAGGCTGTAGTTTCATAATCACAATGCTCTGATAGCTGAAATTCCTTTTTATTTGTTGTACTATATTATTACAATTAATATGATAATAATGTTAGTTTTATTCTGCAGAAGTTCTTATAGAGTATTTCACAAATAACTATCTTTGAAAATAAGTAACTTGGGTACACTGACTTTTAAGTTGGTTGCACATGTAAATCCTCAATGCAGTCATATCAAAAGTGATACAAAATATTCACACAACACACATGTAGCAAGCAAGAAGTGAAATGGTCAGTGATACTCTATAGTATGTCACTAGAAATTGATACACAAATTTGACAAATAGGCTCCTCCTGCTTGTTGAGTGTTAAAGAATTGCAGTAAACAATGTCTTTCAATGTGCCTATGGAAAGTAGTCGCAGGAAGTGTGGGTTGGTGAATACAGGTGGCAGTCCATGACTTCTTCTTTAATTGTTGAATTGTTTAATACAACTCTTATCCTTGAAGTATTCATCCAGAAATTCAAAAACGTCTTATAGTATAGGCAAGAATCATCTTGCATGAACCACATTGTGCTTGCTGAGTGGTGGCAAATTGTTACAAGACCACAATACTCTAGTTAATCATTATCATTTTTCACAAGAAAAAGGTTACTACCATTTCTTGATGATGCTTTTGCATGAGATTGCAGTCTAAATGGTAATTGTTGGGAATGTAGTGCCCATACACAAGACAAATGTAAGTTTTTAATATCCTCAAATCCCCTTGTCTGTTAAAGAGGTCATCCAGATGAAAATGTGCTTTGTCTGTAAAACATATTCAACTGACATCGAGACTAAAATCATCAATCTTACATGTCATTCGCATATGAAATAATTATATAGTATACTCTGTTACAAATTTGTAATGTTGTTTTCGAGAACAATTTGTTTCGTGGTAAGGAAGACAATTTTACAAATAATTTTGATGGATGTCGAATTAATGGCTCCCATTCTTGGTGACCATTTGAGACTGGCAATACATTCGAAAATTCCGGTATCTATGAGAATTTTGGTAATAGATCCTTTAAGGCACAAATTATGGCGATCTTTCTAGAACATTCTTTGTTTTATACTATAAAACAATAAGCAATAAACATGAATACTGTAACATTAAGCTATAAACACGGATACTGTAAAAGAATAAGCTATAAACACAGAAACTATAGAAAGCCAGGAAACAGATGTAATCTATCAGAATTTTATTGAACATTGAATTCAGCTCAAGCGACTTGGTGGAGAACAGCCAACGATCGGGAGACGTTAATAGTCGTGCGATGTCGATCTGCTGAGTTTTCTCCGAGTGCTTTATGTTGTTACGTTTTTTTCTTCAAATTTGCTGCTTGCATGCTGGTGTTTAAGTGCTGTCTTGTACTCTGGCTGTGTTTCGTTGTTTGTATATTCACTAAAGCGTTATTATTTGTCGTTGAGCCTGTTGGACTGATTCAACGTATACCCGTTGCTTCAGATCTTTGGCTTTTTTTTTAATTAATTTTCCTTAACAAAACTTATTAGTGAAAAATATATTGATTATCGATATAGGCGGGAGAGAAAGAGATTAAAGACCACCAGTTTGAATTTTATTTAGAAATACATTATTATTTTTTATTTTTTTAACAATTTTATGTTTACATTATAATCTCAGAATACTTTTGAAAATATATAAGATTCAAACTTCAAAAAGTTCTAAGAGTTATGCTATGAACATTATTAAAGCTTGAAGTGCTAAATGCTCACTTTCTGCTAAAGCAAAACTTAGAAATAGGACAGAAGTTAGTAATATTTATATCAATTGGAATGAAAAAATATCTATTTAATGGAGTGCAATCGAATAAAATTTGATTTCTACTTAAGGAGAATTCAGATAACAGACATTTTTAAATGTAAGAGGTATATAAATAACTAGTTGTAGTTCATGTAATAAAGATTTACTATAATCAAGATTTTTTTTTTCTTCATACTTCAACTTTTTGTTGTGGCTGGAAGCAAGAGGGCAGTGGTACTTTCATCGAAATTATTGGAATATTGTGGAAGCTATTTCATGTTACCCATTTCGTGTTAATATCGAAATGGAATTTTATATCTCGAAGCTTTCATAAGCAGAACAGAATTTCATAACAAATAGTTAGAAGGTCCGGACTGTAGATGTAATTGAAAACATCCCATTTGAGTCAGTTGCATATGGATCGCCATTCATTTTGCAGTTTTTTCAAAGGCCTAGAACTCCATTATCTTTCTTACTTAATAACTCTTTGCATTTTTAAAGTCCATAAAGTTTTATTCACTTATTTAAATCTTGATTATTTTTTAGAGTTTCTTCTTACATTCCCTTTGATGATTGTTTTACATTGATATAACTTTATCTATTGTTTGGACAGCATTGTCAACATCTTGACTCTTTTGCTCCAGAAAAATTCAAATAAATCAGATCAAATCATGGTGGATCACCATTGCCATCACCAAAATAATTAAATTTTTCAATCATTTCAAAATATTAAAAAGTAACTGTTTCAAATTATGTAGTATAATTTAAAGAACTTAATAAAAATAAAAGAAATATTATACAGAAAGGAAACTGAGATCATTAAAGGAATATTTTTTTAATTAATATAATACAAAAACCATTTTTGTGAAATAAGAGTTTTTGAAGATATGGTCATCAATTTCCATAGGTAAGTTATAGCGAATGCTCATCTGATAATGTTTAAACCTATTTCCATGTTCAATTAAATTTTCTTTGATGTCTATTTCTTGATTTTTTTTATGTCTATTTCTTGATTTCTTTTGCATCTTCTTTCGTTTTAGTGAATAGAGTTTTAGGTGCGCTCTATCCAAAGCATTAAATTATATGCAGCTGTAAAAACATTCAATGAAACAATTTGAAACGTTTGTATATTTATTTGTTTACACTTGAGATGACCTGGTGGTAAGGGCTCGGCTTCGAAACCGGAGGGTTTCGGTTTCGTGATCCGATTCCACCGAAGAACCGCCGTGTAAGCGGATCTGGTGCATGTTAAATCTGTCCGGGCCAAACGCCCTCCCAATGGGTGTGGTTTGGAGAGGGGGGGGGGCAGCTCAGATGTCGTTTTCGTCGTCTGATCCCGGTTCCAAATTACAAGGTCCGTACCAAGATAGCTGTAGTGTTGCTTTAAAATGGGACGTTAATATATAACTAAAAACTAAAGAAGAAAAGAAAAAAAAAACTTATTTACACTTGAATGCTGCCACACGACAATATGTAATAAGAGCAAACTTTGTGCCACATACATTTGCATTATACATACCATGTATTAAAAAGATTGTGTAATTATTTTGAACAATATAATTTTACTCACTTATCTCCTTCATTTCTTAAATTTGCTACTCTCTTCTTTTAAATGTACAAGTAGAAGACGAGTTCAGGCTCAATAGAACTTTCCACTTCTATGTTTATTTATAGAACCGTCGCTTTTAACATTATTTCAAGTAGTAAAGCTACTACACTGCCGCTTATAGTGTGTAGAAAAAGAGATTCGGAAGTAAAAATCGATAAGCAAAAACATATTGCAAAATACATTTAAGCATCAGTAAATACAATCTATCTAATCATGCTGGGTATTCATAATTCCTTCTCTTACTATACATTTCCTGGATTCAGAATGGATTTTAATATGAATTAATTGTACTGTCTTTGTACAGAGCTGCCTATAGCTGGAAATGTTCACCAGAAATTTATGAAATTTGGAATATCTTATCTCCCTAAAAAATAAAAGAGTTGTGGAAAAAACATCTATGGCAGAAAAATTTCAGTTTCAAGTTCCACTATTAGACAGCATATTTCTATTTTATGAACAAATTACACTTTGTACAACATTAATTAATTGTAATTTCAAATCTCACAACATATTGGGCGCCTCTGTCAGCTAAAACTTCGATAAATTGGCATTTTCAGCATTCGAACAATGAGAGTGTCTCAATATATTGAACCGTATATAGTGATAAATTTTTTCTAATATCAAATAAAGGTTTTGTTCTGCAGTGATTGGTAGGATTCCAAGGATTCTGAACTGAATCCCCAAGCCAAAAATCTTGTGGATTCAATTAAGAAAATCAAATATAACAAAGCGATATCTGATATCTCTTTATTTAATGATAATTACATTTTCCTTATAGTTTGATAGAATATAATTCATAAAGGCATACATTGCCTGATTTCTTGAATATTCTTATCTGCTGTTTTGAAGAACAGAAAAGAGTACTACATGGAGGATGGAGAAATTGCTGCAGTTGCATGCAGCTGATTAAGAATTTTAGAATGGCAATTATTGAAAGGATGAACATAAACAAACCATTGATATAATTAGGCTGATGCTATGTTCTTATTAATGTAGTTGACACTATTAGGGAATTGATAATGCCTGATATATAAGCATTTGAAGATATTGAAATTGTGATGAATAAATATAAATTCGGCAACATGTTTGAAAAACGTTCTTTGTGTTATGTTCAAATTTCCACATATTAACTTTAAAATTGTGAAAACACATTCCATGGCATAGTGGAATACTGTGCAGACAATCGCATTTTATCAGCTATTTTTCAATCTAAATCCTTGGCAATATGCTGGAAATATTCCTTTCATGGAGAAGAAAATTTATTCCATAGACTTTCCTGCCTTTATCACATCACTCTAGTCTTTTAGCCATTGATCTAACACAATTTTCCTGAAGCTGGTCTTTATAAAAGACTTCGGAATTTCGGAGATTGATAAAGTTTCTCTATTTGTTAACACTTTTGGCCAACTTGTTAGTTTACCTTCCCCCTTTACCAGTGACCTTCGCATTTTTTAAATCCAGCTTATGGACGTATTTTGATAGCTAAAGAGAAGTTTGAAGATTTTTCAAATCATTCATCTTGCACTTCTACGATTCGAGGTTGCTATTGTATACATTGTATTGTCAATGTGAAAGGATTTATTTATTAAATAATTTTAAATTTTGGGGGTTGGTAAAGTTCATAGCTACTTATCTGCTGTCAAACTCTGCTTGGTAGACTATGCTGTTGAAGTTGAGGTTTGCTGGTCAGATGTGCAACCTGGTGTTATTTTCAAAGATGCAGAAGCTTCTTCTATTCCAACATCTTTGATCCATTTTTTTAAAAAAATTTGTCTTTTTAAAAGTTTTATTTTTGCAATCTCTTTTAGTATTAAAAGAGATTTGATTTTGCAAAAAGTATTTTAAATGTGGCAAATCCTACCTCTTGCTTTCATATCCACATTTTTGTATTGTATAATGATAAACCCTTTATTTATGGTGTGACTTTATTACGGCTTGTAAATAATTGTGAGCCAAATCTCATATTATAGGAATATAGTGGGAAAGTTGTGAAAATGGTCTGTAGAGTAGCTATGATAGTCAATATGCTGCTGTGATGTGATTAGTAAAACATGTTATGCATCGTAAATGTAACAGCTAATAGCTCAATCTTAAAAACATCTTTAAATGTCATGTTTAATTTATAGAACTGCTTTGTCTTACATAAAGCAGACATAACCGATAGACAGTCTATCGGTGGTTGTGGTATTTTGTATATTTGATGTTACTGCTCAGTTATGGATGTTCTGTCTATTGTGCATTTTTTTATGCCTCATTCATCTGTTTTATGTCAGAAAGGAAGTGTCAGTTGGAGTTTTTAAATGATGAAGTTGCATTATTTCTCAATGTCCCTTACATATAAAAATGTTTGCCAATACTGATTAATGCTTAATTTAATCATGATTGTTCGAATGTTCCTTTTTTGGGGTAAACTCAGTTTTTAGTTATCTTTCATTTGCTATTCTAAGGATGATTGAAGCCTAATGCTAATGCATCCTCTGATTGTCTTTGCATCCCTATTTTACCTAGTCAGTTAATCTTCCTTTAAAGTTCCTTGATAATAAAAATTATCTTTTGTAAAGAATTAGGACAACCATTGAAACGTTGTGATATAGCTGTCCTTATTTTGCGGTTACATTTATTGCAAATTAAAACTATCTCTGTACTATCTGTCTCGTCTGTTAGAACGTTGTTCTGCGACTACTTGATTAATGTATTGCCCTGTACAGTAATATAGTAAAAAAATATGACTTTCCATATTTATTTGCACAATACTCAAATACACCAAACATGCCAAATACATATAAATTTCTATTTTCTTGTCTTGCAAGACTACTTTGCTCATTCAATATACAGTCTACTGCTAATATTACAGTTTCAGAAATTAAAATCAAACAAGTCTATATTTTATGCAATCTGATCTTGGTATTATGTGCACTAGATGTCTTTTCAGTTCGTTCTCTACAATTGATATTTCCCCCCTTAAAAATAATCTGATCGTGTTGTATGCAATTACTTAACTATACCTAACACACTATACACCTAAATGCCACTTTTGTGACTAGTTATCACGTTCTGAAAACGGTGTATGCGGAAGCGGAGGGGTACTTCAATAGCCTCACATTAAATTCTTTTATTGTCTTCTGCTGGTTTGTAAGTGTTTGACCAAAATGATGGTCGCTTCTTGCATCATTGAAATTAATAGATCAATCGATAAAAGCAATTTGGCTTGCTCAGATTTTTGCTTTTGGCTTGTTTGGTGTAACATGGCCAAACATGACATTTGCGCCAGTACAAACCAACTTCTGTTTTGGATTTGCTGTGGTAATTTGATGCAATTTGTGAATTTAAAATCCATTTAATCTAATAGCAGTTTGTTTCGCCAACAATTTTTCCTATGTATGTACAATTTTTATATAATATTTTTAAAAAAAATTATCACTAGATGTGAAGCTGTCCTTTGAGAGCCATAATAGTTTGGTGACAATCTAGGTTATAGGATTGCGGATATGCGACCATCGTCTATCAAGCATATCCCGTTAAACGATGGTCGCATAACGGGGTTAACATATCCCGTATCCATATTGCATGGTTAAACATATCCGTCTATCACACACACACACACACACACATATATATATATATATATATATATATATCCCGTTATATGCAGTGAGGTTATAATTAAAGTGGCTTTGCCAGATGTGTGTCGAAGTCGTTCTGGTTGACATAATTAATTGAAATTTGGATTATAAATTATATAGGCCAAAGGGAAAAGAAAACTGCAACAATCTACAAATTTGATGTAAAGATCGCATACTAAATTTCATCTTTCTGGTTCAAAGCGTTTATGAGTTATTGTTACAGACAGACAGACAGACACTTTCCTAAAATTTCATTTTCGAACTCTGGGAGGTCTAAAACGTGGTTCTGGGGTTCGAATTTTTTGGCGATCATAATACTTTCTCTATACTACGTATACGAGAAAGTAAAAGAGGGTTTTAAGAAAGAAATCAGCAGTAAAGCAACATTATATTGTTATGTAATCAGAATGTACGGGCTGTTCAAGCTTCACTTTAGGACATGCAGTACTCCCATTTACAACGATTCTGAGTCTTCACTGCTTTGTCTTGGTTAAAATGTACCTCATCTGATCACGAAATGTTTCAAGGTCTTGCATGTAAATTTTTATTCTGACCTGAAACCAGTAAGCAAAATCAATGCTTTGTTCCAAGTCTTGAAAGTGCAGTTTTTGAACCATGGCCACTTATATGAATATCACTTTAAAGTGATTGCAGAATCTTTCGTGCCGTAGTCCAAAGGATGAACAAATCGCGTGGCACCACTCTTATCGAAAAGCATGAACACTTTTTCTACCATGACAGTAGTGATTTCTTCCACATTCTTTTCTTTAATTACAACCACCCTCTATGTGAGGATTCAATGTCATCACGCAAGTGTGATGGGAAATTTTGCAGGATAGTGTAGCTGGTCAAGTATATTACAGTCGTGCTTTCAAAAACTTTCTGCGAATTTCAAAACTAATCTTTAATATTATTGGATCAAAGTATTAGATTTTGTTCTGTTCTTGAAGGTGGTTATAGTTAAAATGCAGGTGTTTGAAGGGCTGTAAAAGAAAAACTACTTGGAGTATGCTTAAAAAAATTGGTGTATGTTATATTTACAACATGGGGAAATGAATTACACGATAAAAAAGTTTTAGTTCTTTTTTTTTTTTTTTTCTATTTTTTGAAATGGAAGATCTGATGATGAATAAAACGTTGTTTTTGCTCTGTACTGTATCAAAATGAATACCACTTCAATTTTAAAATCATTATGATGATAAAAGTCATGTAACTTTGAGTTATAGCCATGACTTTATCAAAGGTAGAACATGCTCTGTTAGTAAAATGTTATAACCAAAAGAATAGCAATTATAGTGCTGCTTTGAAAGAATATCACCGTTTTAAAGATTTGAGAAAAGGACAGATGTCTGTGAATGGCTTAAAGAAAATGATTAATAAATTTGAAGCTACAGGAGTGCTCTCTGGAACTAGAGAAAGAAGATTTGTGAATCAGGGAGTTGTGGAAGAGATTAGGGAAGCAATTGATTCAGGGTTAATGGATCAGCGACCTGTAAGCGTTAGAAGTGTAGCAAGGACTTTATCGAAACCATGGGCGATCGTACGCAAAGTCTTGCGCTACATTTTAAGACGCTATCCGTATAAAATTAAAATCTTGCTGCACTTGCAACCAGGCGATCTACAACAAAGAATTAATTTTGCTAACTTCATTCTTGCCAAAATTGATGAAGACGAATCATGGATTCGAAAGATTTTATGGACTGATGAAGCACGTTTTACATTATCTGGACAAGTCAACACCCATAACTGTAGGATATGTGGCTCGCCTAATCCTCATACAGCTTTTGGGAAACCCTTCTATTCAACGTTTGTTACATATTGGTGTGGTATGACTGCTACCTCTATTAATGGATCATTTTTTTTTTCGGAAATCTTACACCAACAGGACTAATTCGCTGCACCGTAACAGGCACTAGTTACACTGAAATTTTAGAAAGTAATATAATCCCGGCTTTGCAAGACAGAAACTGCCTCGATTCAACAATATTCATGCAAGATGGAGCACAACTTCACATTTCTCATTGTGTTACACAACTGCTTCACCGAACCTTTAGTGGGGATCGTATAGTTAACATATGTTTCCAAAATGCATGGCTACCTCGTTCAACTGATTTGAATCCTTGCGATTTCTGGCTGTGGGGATATTTAAAAGATCGCATCTACAAGGACAAACCTAACTCTGTTATTGGTTTAAAAAGCATCATTACTAGACATGTTCTAGAAATTCAGCAGGAAACATTAGGTGCTACTGTGAATCGTCTTGCGTCTACAGCATTTGATAAGACTTGAAGAATCCCATATTGAACAAATATTGTAATACTTTACGCATTTCATATTTTAACAAAGAAAAATGTTATAATTACAATGTATAAAATACTGTCATGAGAAAGCGCCACCTATGACAAAAAGTTGAACTTATTTTTTTTTTATTGTGTAATTCATTTTTTGGCAGATTTGGTATTTGCCCTGGGCGCCCTTTTATGTAGGCTCATTACTGCTTCCGTGTCTCCTTTCTTAGTTGCGAAAACCTTAATTGTTAATATCTGCAATGTTAAAAGCACCAAGAAGTTTCAATCTAGTGATTTGCTTGTCGAAATTTTTAAATATTCTTTTTACCATATCTCCTCGTAACATTGTTGAATTCTGCCAAAATACGTATTCCCTGTAGAAAATTGTTCTATTTAAAAAAAAAAAAAAAATTCTTGAACTGCAAGGTTTGGGAATGAGCCATGTATTGCGTATCTATCTATATGTTTCGATTGGTATCTCCTAAACACTGAGCATTAGATTTTAACATTTCCATCTGTTAATCTGTCGTAATGTATTATAATGGAGTATATGTGTACTTCTGTTCGATCTTATAACCCCAAACTTCTTCCCATGTGAAGCTCAGTTTCTTCTATAGATGAGCACTAGTGTTCCATTTCTAAGGTTCCTAGAGATCTCTACTCCCTTCAAATTTATACTCCCTTTCACCTTCTGCTTTCCACTTGTTTTTTCCATCCCTCTCCTGCCATCGGGGTAGATCTCCATAAGAAGTTGTTGCCACTCTTTGTTTCTTGCTTCTCTTGGACAGCTAAAAACACCATGCATGGTGATCTATTAAATTGGTGATGCTCTGTTTATCCCCAGTATATCGATTCAGCTGGTAGCTAATCACCTGAATGGTTAATCTGTTGAGGAGAGGGGTTATGAGTTAGGCATTGAGTGTAGTTACTGTCACCGGGCATGACTGAGCGTACAGGTTTCGGATAGCACTAAAGTAAGCGTTGAGGCTGGGGATGCCCGGAACAGGCGGCTGCATTCCCTCGTTTGACTTCGTAACGGGCAAACTTGTCGGCCTGAATCTCAACAATGTCTTATGGGAGAGGGGGAGGCTTCCTTCAGTAGGCAGCAATGCTTCAATTCCTGAGCATAACAACTATCGAATCTGTTTCATAATTCAAGTCTTTTCATAATGTGTCCCTTTTTCTTATGGAAAATGCCATTTCTGGAAACATATTTGCCGTGAGATCTATTTAATCAAAGTCTATAATTCTCATTCAGGTTAGTCCCCGTCCAACATTAAATTCATCCAAAAGGATAATATCCTTCAGAGAATTACTGAAAGATTCAAAAAGCTTACCAAAAATTAAAAAAGTCCAGGTAATATCTAATATAATCAGTGTATTTTTTTTTTAATGTGGAGAGATAGCTAGTTTCTGAACGTCTGATACTTAACATTGACCTTCGGTTCTGCTAAATTACCGGAACTAATAAAAGCTGAGTATTAGGACCTCTCTATGAGAGCCTACATTCTGTATCTGTTGCATTGCAACATTTGCATCGTGTCAACGTTCTGGGCATTTTAAATTTTCTTGCCATGGAACTTTGACTTTGCCAATTGTGCAGAAGTTGGCCATGATAGTACCGACTGCACTGCTACTTTTTTCTCTCGAAACTGTGCCATCTGGAAACAAGGAAAAGAAATAATTTCTACAAAATTCAAAAACCAAATTTCTTATCCGGTAGTCAGTAAGCCCATAAAATCTGAAACCCTTGTAGCTGGAAATAGTTTCTTCTACCATAAAAAGGTTTTTTACTATATCTACTCAATAAGGCCCAGCTCATATATCATCTTGTATTGTTTCGAAACCATCCGACTCTACTACAAAACGTCTCATACGGTTAACCGTCTGAATCCCTCTTCTCTATCTATTGTAGCAGTTTGTGAGGCTACTGCTCCTTCACCTGATGTAAAAGGATTTCAACTCTTAACTGGAAAAAAAAAAGTCATGAGTTAAAACAAATATCACTAACGCAGGAAAAGAAATTTTAATTTTAGACAACCTTGCCTGATTTAATTTCCACATCAGCATTATCCACAGTAAATATAATAACGGATGTCTTCAAATAATATCATATTCTGTTGACACTGCATTGCGATCTCTGTTCGTACTTTAGAAGAAGCAAATCTCTTCCTATCTCGGGAATCAGATGCGTATGTCTAATTGAACTCTTTTGCAGTTTCGGTGCATGATATGATACTTAAAATATAACATGTTCTAAGTTACTTGCCCTCCGCTGTCTATTAAACTTCAAATAGAAAGAAGGAAATGCATTATTCTTATAAAATACAAACTTTTATAGCATTTTCTTAATTTTCCCCCCTGAATTTTTCCATTGAGGTTATCTAATGGCATTTTTATTTTAAGGCTCTGTTTCTGATATAATTAATCTCTTTTAACGTTCAGGTGTTTTTTATACAAATACTAGCTGACACGGCAAACATTGTTCTGCCATATAAATTATTTCTATTGAATATTTTGGTTATTAATTAAAAATAACGAATGTATGTAAGTGTGTGAGGATGGGATCTATGACAGCAAGAGGAATAGAACTCTGCAAACGATGGTCACCGATAAAAAAAAACACCAACAATTTATTTTCTCAATACAGTGTATTTCATTAACGTAACGAACATATACATTGTTTGATCCCTTAAAAGTTAAACGTGGAGTGAAAAAAGTAATCTATTTTTTATCCTAAAGTATAAAAATGAAATAAAGAAAATCCATATTCATTTCGAAGAGCAATTGAGTGTACGATATTTTTTATCAGTCCGTCTTTAGACTATACAAGAAAGCTCGATGGTTTGCCCACGCTGGAACATGCCATGTATAATTAATTGTCCGTGTGAAAAACATGGTGTGCCCTAATCTAAGCAGCAAACAGACATCGTTTGGCTTTGCGACTTATTGTCATTGCGAATGTCAATCTAATAGGAAATTGAACGCGTTTGATTTAATTGGCATGTCTGTGAAAATCATTGATATTCGTGGCAGCTCGGCTCGAAATTTGCCGTTCAAATGGTGGCTTCGATAACGTTTTCATCAATTTTTTAATGTCAAATCGCGTGCCAATGCGCAGCCGTGGTGGGTTCAAATTCTGAAGTAAAATAACCGGAGATCCAACTTTCAGTTGTAGGTGTGTTGGCATGTCTGGCAAATCCAGTGAGTTCAAAAACTCTGTTGGATAATTTACAACTTCGTTAGCATCGCAAACTGTATCGATCGATTTGTATGGTCCAAGTCGCCTGGCAACGACTGCTTGTTTCTTAAAGTTTAAATCGTCGACGTCCACATTTTTTGCTGCGAAAATGGCTCTTTTTGCCAGCCACGCATGATTTATGTATTGTGTGCGTACATCGGAAAATATGCAGTCAATGAAAGCATTTTGCTAATCAACGATAGTGCAGAAATTAGTGGACAATTTTGTGAATCCAGTATTTTCAGAGTATTTCGATATCTAAATGTGTCAACAGGCAGATGGATCTTGCAGCATTTGGACGCGCATGTTTATTTTTACCTGGACTTTTTCAACATTACGCCACAGTGGCGATGATTTCAAGCAAGCGTTGATCTCATCAGCGTACGTTGAACATGGAATGACGGTAAGTGTTTGTCTGAAATCACCTGAAAGGAGTAACGGAGTGCCGCTGAATAGTTTATATATATATAATCTTTGAATGTTCTGTTCAACGCCTCAAGAGAATGTGTGCCATAGGGCATTCATCCCAGATGATAATTTTGCATATTTTTAGTACTGTGGCCATGGACGATTGTTTTTTAGGTTGCACACTGCGTCTGGATTACTTTGAATATTCAATGACAGCTTAAATGCTGAATGAGCTGCTCTGCCTCTATCCAATAAAGTTGTTGCAATGCCAGATGATGCAACGGCCAATACGATCGATCCCATTATTAGATCGGATTTCGGCGAGAATTAGCGAAATGAGAAATGGTTTGCCAGTTCCACCCGGTGCATCAAAAAAAAAAAATCATTTTGCCCCGCCGAAACTGCCAGCATAATGCGGTAGTAAATGATTTTTTGTTCATGCGTCAGTAGTGGGACATTGCGAGTAACAATCGCTGCCATTTCTGCAGTATCGTACTGCAGTTCACGATTCATTTTGGTGTCCATTAAATCAGATGCACTTCAATTTGGCGAACTCGTACTGAAATGACTGAGTGGTAAATTGGTAATGACAACGCATAGATCCTAGATAGCAATCAATACTTCATTGTACATAGCGTCTCTGAATGTAATCGTTAGATTGTTGCACCGTCCAATATATCGTCAGTCATTGAACCTTTGTACTTATCCCACAACGTGTCTGCTCGTCCCGGGAAACATGTAGTCAGTACTATAGCGAATAGTAAACAAATTTGTGTTGCCGTAAAGCCCAATGCTGCTTCAGCAAGCATATCGTCCCAATGAAAAAAAATTCTGGATAGGGACACCCTAATTACCTAGCGTTGTGAAATATACTTTACGACCTATTCTCATGCCTACCAAATACACATAAGAAATTTCATAAAAATTGGTCGAGCCGTTTCGGAGGAGTACGAACACAAACATCGTGACACGAGATTTTTATATATTAGATTTCAGCTTTATATCGACATGGTTCACTTCTTTATGTTCTTTGCTCAACACTTAGCTTCTTAGACATATTTTACACCTAACGTTTGGGACTAGTGTTTGTGATCTTTCTTAACTGATTTTTCCTTCCAGATTTGAAAGCATAATTTTAAACATTTTTCTGATTGAATTTTCCATCAGTCTTTACGAAAGGAGTTTAGAATTTATAGCAAACTTTTTAATTATATCACCATGACGCACTTGATTTACTATATCCTTAGCGCAAAAGGGTCAGGCTTGGTTCTTGCGCTACTAAAATCGAACCAATCCCAAACCCCTTCCGCTGCTACAGATGTCAGTGTCTTGGCATTCTAGAACTTCTTTCCCCGGGACACTGATCTGCATCCGCTGTGCAGAAGTCTATCATGATAGTGGTTAATTCTGCAGAAAAATGTGTAAATATCTGGGAAAGTAGTCAGATCACAAAATCCCTACAAATAAATCCCTACAATCCCTTTTCTAAGTTCAGGCTTAGGATAAGCAGATAAAACTTCCTATACACCAAATGATTCGATTCCTATAGACGAGCAGTTTCCAGTTTATAATATATTCTTAATTTCCGATATATTCTCACATAATCCATCCATTTCTCATGTGAGAAAATATGATTTTAAATGGTCTATGATGTTCTTTCAGCTTCTCAGCATTTACTTGATTTTTAAAACAAAAACTAAAAAGATGACCTAACCCTACAATTTTCGACATAATGCAGAAGGTTCTGAGTTTTGGATAAAATCTTCTTTGCACATTTCTTCTTCTAATAATAAGCAGGTCTGTGAAGTTTCTCGTTCCTCAATGGTAGCAGAAGAGTTCAAAAAAATAATAATGATGATGAGACAAAACTGATACATGCTAATTCTGACTCTGAAGCTATGCTAATAGACGATATTCCTAGGAATAAAACTAATAAGAAAATTTAATCGTTTTCAGTTAGCATTGATTACGATCGGAATGAATCTTTGAAGAAAGTCCTTTTGTTATGAAACAGCAGCAACTCTCCAAAAATTAAAGTTCCACTGAGTTGATTTTAAAACCGTCTTAATATGACACCAAATGGAGAAAGCTTCAATATTTGTTCCGTTTTTCTGTTCCCCGTTGTTTGATATCAATTTTTTTTAATATTTGTAAAAAATTTTATTCGGGTAATTATTATTTATTTGTTTATTTTATAATTATTTATTTTTGGGTATTTAAATATTTTAATTTTGTATTCGGGTTTCGAATTTTCGTTCTTACATTTTGATTGATTTTTTCCTCCTAATACATTGTTTTTATTTTCAATTACATTTCAAAACATTTTGGAGAATATTTGTTTTGTTATTTGTTTTAAATTGTCTTATGTTTTTTTTTTCTTAAACTATCATTTTTAATACTAACTTTAAATGTTCATAACTTTAATAACTGTAATACTATTGCTATGAGCTATAGCGAAGTATAGACAAATTTTGCTCTTGTACCAATGAACTACAACATTTAATCTATTCCATAAAATTTTACTCAACAGCATATCAACTAAATGAAGCAAGTGTACTTAATTTGTTTTCTAATTTCTATCAGTTGTTGAAAAGAGAACTTGTGTCCCTGAAATGAGATTTTTGTCTGCATTTGGTTCAATATAAAAAATAGCTATTCATTTTTTCAAGGTGTTCTGAAATAGATTAATGATTTTTAAAAATTCATAGCAGGAAAACGGTTCAAGGAAAGAAAAAAAAATTTTCTTGCATCGAATTCATATGACTGGGCATAACTTTTTCCTCTTGTGGTTTTTTTTTAGGGGGGGGGGGGGGTTCAAAACGTTGTCGATAGATGGCGCTGCAGATAGTGAACATGTAAATCAAGAAATAATTGAAAATCTTGTCGCATTTTTTTCCAAATCTTTAAATCAATGGAATTCACAATATAATATTTTCGAAATGTCCATCATCAGTCGTAATCGGAGGACAAAATTGATAGACATTTCCTGAAATTTTTTAGATACAACATGGAATGGCTGTACGTGTCTCTGATTGGCCAATGTATTTCCTTTCCTGTGAAGCATGGATAAGTTAAAGCAATTACACGGTTACCAAAGTATCCCTCTAAGAAATGGAAAACGTCAGCAATGCGTGCCATCTTCCATAAAATAGGATGTTGCGGATGGTTCGTCTAAAACATTTTCAGTGCCACAAAATCATTGAAAATTTGAATATATCATTTTGAAGTTCGCTGTATCATTTAGAAACAATTATATATCTCTAGTAAGCAGCTGCCCATACAGTCACTTTTTAAGAATAAAATGATTTTGGATAGAACAGGGGAGTTTTCAGTTTCCCAAATTCGCCATTTCGTTTATTATCGAATCCATCGAGATGGAAATATGTTTCATCTGAAAAAAAGGGGGGGAGAGAGAGAGAGTTTATATCATTATTGCCGCCGTCAATCATGTACAGTAATTCATTCGCAAGCATGTTCCTTTTCTCTGTGGATACGGTATGATGTTGCTGCTGTATTTGAATTTTGTACAGGAAGAAGGCTAAGTACCCACACATTATTATACACGTCACCATTTTGCTGACTTGACATGCAGCTACAATTTATTAACTGATTTTCTAGGGAAGCGTTCATTTGTTTCCTCAACGGCCCTTAGCATTTAACTTTTGCAATAGCCGAACGGTATCGTTCAACAGTTCCGACTTTCTCAACCGCAACTCTATCTGTTCGGTTGAATTTCTCGTACAATTGATTTATTGTAATCGACTGTGGACTCTTGGCTACTTGAAATTCGCACTGGAAGCTTCTTGTTGCAGTTACACTCTTCTCGAATCGGTGGAATTCTAAAACAAGAAAAATTCTATTCTCCAACGAATACGTCATTTTCGAAACATCCCTGCAGAATCGGCTGTTCAACTCTCTGCTGCTTGTCCAGTTACAGAACACACATTTTAAAGTTGAAACAGTAACGTCTTTTGAAGTTGCGTATTTTGATTTGCATGCGAGAAGAACGATAAAAAGAGACTTGTAGCGCCATCTCTCAGTAACTTTTTGAATTATAACCAAAAACTGTAGGCTGAAAAATCTGACCTTCTGCATAAATTGGCAACTTTTTTTATATATATAATCCTTAACCATTTGCCTGTTATGCATTTTTGAAAATCGTCAGTATATTTCAGGGCAACCTGTATATATAGATATATTGCAATTATTATTATCCTTATTGCTATCATTATTGATACCCTTTTTAATAGCTCTTTTTCGTGCTGTTTGTAGTACATTACACATTTTTTTTTCTTAATTATAAAAGGGAATGTGGATGTGAGTTATAAAAATATTACCATAACTCATTGCTTTTGTTTTCTGAATATTTCTGGTGATGAGTGCGTTAAAAATTAAAGTTGTTAATGTGTTTTGTAAAAATATATAGTAAATTTTATTGCAAAAGTAGGAGAATGCTGTTGAAATAATAGCAAAAATGATTACTTGTGAAATTGCTATAGCTTTTTTAAAGATTCTATTAAAGAATTTCTGTGGAAGTGGATACAAGCTGATCATTTGATTTTTTTGAGTAAATGAAATGTGTCTGCTTTCTGAAATCCACTTTATATTTTCAATGGAGTTTTGAAATAAAGCTGTAATGATTAAAAAAAGAAAGGATGAGTGGGAAACATTGCACTTAGAACAAAATAAAGCATTTTCTCTTGACAGAATTTTCACCTTACTGCTGTGTTTGCCCTTAGATATTAGCTTCTGTTTCCCCTATGACTGATTTCAGCATTTATAATCTATATATATATATGGAGCAAAAATAAAAACCAACCAACTGCAAACAAATGCTATCCTTTGAAGAAACTAAAAGTTCTCCATTTTGAAAGTGTAAAATACTAAGGTTATTCATATGAATTAAATCTTGGACTTGTTATTTAATTCTATGTATTTGGTGAAATTTTTATCATTTCATTTAAAAGTACTTAAAATCTTTGAAATTTCCTTTTGTTTAATTAAATAAATAATTGTCCAAATAATCTTATGATAATTTTTTTTATATTTAATCAGTTTTTTTTAAAGAAAAATAAAATTCAAATGTGCATTGAATAACTTCTTTATTCCTTTTTTAAAATCATATAAATTATAGAGCAGCTTGTTGCAGTGTTACTCATTCATTAAACAGTCATTTGCATCTTATGCTCATATGATATGTCAATATGCTATGCCAATACAATTTTGAAATATCCTGTATGTTTTGATGGTGGAATGGCATAAAAATATATGCAGTTAAGTAGCATACACAAATGTCATGTAGCATATAGCGTCAAATGAATCGATTCTATTCCCTCAGAAAGATCTGATGGTTAACTTGCATATTGACTTATTTTTGTCATCACTATTTGCTTTAAAATTTTTGTTCAAAATTTCAGGGGCCACAAAGATTCAACAGGAGGAGGAGACCTTTTCGAAAATGAATGACATTCAATTACATCTGTATTGTTTATATATATATTTTAAATTATTTCTCTGTGATACATGTTTTTTCATTCAAAGTGAGTAACTGCAAAAGTGCCTTATCTGAAAATATTTCGGAATACAAATGTATATAAATAAAAGTTCCCTTTGAAGGAGCTAAGAAAAATATTTTATCTAGTGTCTGAAAAAAAAATTGCTTTTGAAATTCAGAAAAAGGTCAATATTCTTTGAATGTATCTGTACTATCTTCTTGTAAATAAGTCTTTTGTTGAAGAAAAGTTAGTGTTTTATTTTCCTTTTGTCTATTTTAATTTTTTACAATGTTTAGCTTAAAATAAAGCATATTCAATACTGAATAGCTGAAACTAATTTGAGTTTGAATGTGTAATCAGAAGACTACCACTACCTCGCCCAAAGACATAGTAAATTTTGAATGTGTAAGCATAAAATGAAAAGAAAGATTGCAGCTTTTTAAGGAATGGATATTTTTATTTCTCCACTTGAGTATTCTCAGCAATCCAAGAGCCTCGAGCACTTTCATGTATGTATGTGAAATCATTTAACTCAAATAAGAGATTTAACTCTCCTATGCGAGTAACATTCAACTCTCTTTTTATTTAGTGGTTTAACTCTTTGTCATGGGATGAATTTATTTATTTATCTTTTTCATCAAGAATTAACGTGGTTCTTCTAGAATCAAGATCTAGAAGAATGTGCAATTGTAACTTGAAATATTTAAATCAATTTCATTGACAAAATGTGTTATGTATGGTAATTTGATCTCCATTTTAGCATTGAATAGCTAAAAGGATTTCTTATTGTTGCCATTTTAGAATAATGCAGTAAATTTTTTGATGGATTTTATTTTTATTATTATATTATATTATTAAGTTTTAAAATTTTTCACATTTATGTTAATTTTTTTACAAAATTAATTTCTTTTTAAACCAGTCAGAAGTGTTGAGATAGTTTTTAAACAATATTATTTCAATTGAAACAAAAAGAACTGCGTTGGTTGCATTAAATTTTTGATTAGATATATATATGTATAGATCGAACATTTTGTAAAGTAATATTTTCAAATGGATTTATAATTTCCATTTTCTTTCCTCTGTAAATGTTTTTGGAAAATTGCCACATTTAGTAGAATGTCTATTAATCATGAAATGCTGATTAATAAATGACCAGTATTATACATTTACTATTATTTAAAAAAAATTCAATATTGGATTTTTAAAATGTTTCAGTTGGAATTCTTTTTTTTTTTTTTTTTTTAATCTAATGCTGTGTGGGATTGTTATAGCTGTAACATTGAAATTTTTACAAATTTCATTGACTCTCCATTATCATAGACAGCTTAAACTGATAATCAAAGAATTGCAAGATACGTCATTATCCTTTTTATGATCCTGGTGTATTTGAAATAACTAATTTAACAAAATTTATTTCTGATTACCAGCCATTGATGTTCTGTTTTATGAAACTGTTTAATATGAAAGATTTTAATTTTCTGGAACTCGTTTTGTTATTCTAAGAAACACATTACTTCATGTGCTGGTGATACAATTGCCTGTAACATATTACATATAGTCGATTTGAGATCATAATTAGAAAGTAAAGGGCAAATTGTAATATGTAATGATAATCCTAATGAATAGTATCTCATTTATCTGGCAAATCTCTTACTGAGTAAAATGTTTTTAGTATCTTTCTTTTGAGGCTCTTGGATAGATAAAAATATGTGTTCATTATATTAATTTGAATTAGTTTTACCTGTTGTGTTCATCCTTGCATTTGCTTGAGATATTATTTTGTTTGTCTCCTAATTTTTATATGTCTTTTTTTTTTTTTTTTGTCAGTGTATGTCATAACATTCACTTTTTGCAACTAAATGATTTAATAACAAAAGATTTTGTTGAAATGCCTTCCAAAAATTTGGTATTCTGTTGATGCTAAAATTTGCATCATTCAGTCTTGCTATGAAAAGTATAGCTAAATATTTTTTTTTTTTACAAATTTATTTTAATTTCTTATATGTTAAGTTTACCAAAGGATTAGATAAGGCTGTAAATTAAATTGTTTATCAGTATTTTGAATAGATTATAAAAAATTTGGAAGAAGAAGAAAAAAAAACATTCAATTTCCTTATAAACATCAGGGTATTAAATATATGATAATCGTGATTTCTCTTCAGTTACTAAAAAATTTATGAATTAAAGGTGAAAAAATATTATCTAAAAATACCTGTGATGTGTGCATTTACATTTTAATGAAATAAAAATATAGATGTACTTGTGCTTTGTTTTGCATTCATTTTTCATCTTGTAATACAATACTGTGTGAATATTTGTTATAAGTTTTGCTTTTCATTAAGTCATAAATTTTAAAACAAAATCTGTCACACTTCTGAAACAATTAAACTTAAATAACGCAGTTAAGAGTTTGTATCTGATATAGAAGAAATTGGCCATTGTTTTTGACTCCATCATTTAAGGCCATTGGCCTTTAATATTATTGAATTGCACAATCGTTTTACATGCCAGAGATCCTCTGTTTTCCTTTGCTAAGTTTCATGTCGCTGAGGAAGGATAACTGCTGGAGATAACTGACAGTGAACAAGCTAACATTTGACAAAAATTGTCATTACTATTTTAAACTATCCTGTCCCTGTTAATGATATAAAAAAGCCTGCACTCAAAAGGCAAACTGAATAAAATCTCAACTTACTCAGCAACATGTTGATTATTGTCTTAGTTTGCTTCATAGAAAGCGTGGTACAATTATTACACGATTAAGAATAGGCCACACTAGATTCATGCTTAGTCGTTTCCTGTTAGGAGAATCTGCCCTTCAATACAATACAAGCATAACAGTGCCCATTGTCAGTTTAGCACTTTCCGATGGATTGCCAACATTTTTATCCACAATTCATCCGTTACTTTTTAAAGACATTAATTTTAAAAGACAATCTTAAAAAAAATTACGCGCATCTTTTATACTTTCATAAAGATGGTTGATTTTTATTATTTGATCTAACTTTAAAAAAAAACATAAAGCATATTTGTAGTTTTCTTACAGCTACTTTTAACCACGTACTATAAAAATAGATAAATTAGACACTTGACAGGAGTTTTTAATAAGTTTATTCCAAAACAATCTTTAAGTTTGACACGGCATAATCAAGAATGCTTTCTGTGCTATTGAAATAATATCGGATCAATTTTATGAACGTTAGACGTTTTAAAAGAAAACACTACAATAGAAGGCATTTTAAACTACGATGCTTGACTAGAAGTTCTAAAACCCATACCTTGTCTAAGCTACGCATCTGCTATCCAAAAGCCACTCTCTACAAAATGTTCTTGCTCAATTTCTGCAATAAAATATCCCTAAACTAAACCCCCCGAAAAAAATGTCCGGTTTTGGCACTGAAACGGAATTAAATTAATTGTTGAATTAAACAATTCAACAACTTCCTTCTCTATCTTCTCCCATAGTCTGGCCTTGGCCATTTGTTTTCCAGAGCTTCTTCCATTCTTGAATTTTACAATCGGGAATGATCTATATAATAGTGATCACTATCCTATAATAGTCTCCCAAACTGATATCAGTGGTGCGACTTTATGTTCACCACGATTCCTATTCCAGCGGGCAGACCGGACTGCTTTCTCGCAATGGACAGATATCGTAGAGACTATGATCAAAACTCCGGACATTTCGGAAGCAGTGCAACATGTCGTTGACATTATAATGAACGCCGCAAATGTAACTATACCAAAGAGTTCTCCACGTCTAAGGAAATTCCGTAGACCGTGGAGGAATGAAGCTTGCCGTGACAGTTATAAAAAAATCAAAAAGCTTTGGAACATATTTAGAAAGTATCCGACAACGGAAACTCTTGGTGCTTCCAAACGTGCCAAAGCCCTTGCTCGTCACATTCGCCGTCAAAGCCAGAGGGAATCCTGGGTATCTTTTGTTCTTTCTTCTCTAAAATACTGTACTCCTAGTAAAACTTTGTGGATGAAGGTAAAGGCTGCTAATGGGATTTATAGTGAATCTTCCATTCCTGTTTTAAAAACTGGAAAAATGTGATGTATTCCTTCCCATTAGAGGTTGCCAATGTTCTCGGCCAAGCATTCGCACAAGTAATAACAGATTTTTATAGTCCTGATTTCCTGGTAATTAAGAATCGTGCGGAACGGTTGCCTTTGCGTTTTAATGCTAGAAGAAACTTTCCATACAATTGTGAATTGAAGATGTCGGAACTGGAAAGTATTGCGATACTAACCCTAAAAATTGGTAAAGATTCATCCAACCCTCTGCATTACAAGCCAATAGCTCTGACAAGCTTCCTTTGCAAAACCTTTGGAGCGCATGATCAATGCCCGGCTCGTATACGAACTGGATAAACAAAGATGCATCTCTCCGTTGCAGAGTGGTTTCCGCAAAGGTAAGTCTACTTTTGCTAACCTCGTATTGCTGGAAATCCAAATACGCAACGCATTTGTCAGAAGGAACTACATATAGATACTGACCAGCACTAAGGTAAGTGCCGAGGCTGGGAATGGCCAGAGCCGGTGACTGCCTTCCTTTGTTGGGCTCCGTTCTGGGTGGGGACGTCGGACCTGAATTTAAATCAATGTCGTAAGGGTAAAACCAAACGGGCTCCTTTCAGTGGGCAACAAATTTTCTTACTTTTTTTGTAATTAAAAGATCATCTGACACTAATGAAACATTCGGCGGGATGGTCAACTCCTTCCAACATTGAGCATTATGTGCTCACCTTCCATAGCCCCAAGCTACCTGAATTTATATATGCCGGTTATATTAAGTTACCTGTGCGTCAGTATATACCAAATCCTTTGAGGTGTTTCCAATGCCAGCGCTTTGGCCACTCGAAGATTAATTGTCGCGGGACACTCACTTGTGCCCGCTGTGCTGATAAAGGGCATGATAGCCAGCAGTGTTCCGCAATAGAAAAGTGCGTAAACTGTGGTGGCGATCATCCCTCTTATTCTCGAAATTGCTCACGCTGGAAACTGGAAAAAGAAGTCACTATTATCAAAATAAAAGAAAACATTACATACCCAGAAGCTAGACGTAGAGTTCAAATTCAGACACCTACGCCAGGCATTAGCTATGCCTCAGTTGTCCAGAAACCATTTTGTGCAAATTGTTCCTGTGAAAACTGTATAAAGCAAACTCCAAAACCAAATCTTCCTGTAAAAACATCAGAATCGGATTCTGATAATTCAGTTAAAAGTATATCAGAATCTCCTAAACCGGATCTGTCAGCATCTAAAAAAACCCGTAAGAAAAAACCTCAGTCCTCACTGACATTGAAACTTGCTAAACGTGGCATATCGCATAAAGATCTTTCCGTCAGATTACAAAAATCTACTTCTCGGAATTCCGTAGCTTTGGGATTAGCAAGAGATGGTGTAGCCCATAAGGATTTAACTTCTATCTTTGGAGGTACACCAACTATCCCTGATTTTAAGCTCCATCCGTCTGAGGATGAAGATGCACTTTCTATGAGTTGCGAAGATCAGGCAACTCCTACCAATGCTCACTCACACTCCCCATCTAAATCTCTCTCTTAATGGGTACCTTCGTTTCTTGGAATTGTCGCGGCATTCGTTCCAAACTTCATGACATGAAATCAATTATTAACAAATTTCATCCTGTCTGTTTCGGTGTTCAAGAAACCTTCTTGACACCCAACATTCCCATCAAGTTACGCGGATATAGCTGTGTTCGGAAAGATACATACACTGGATCTCATGGTTCTGGAGGTGTCTGTATTTTCACTTCAAATTTCTATGCGAGCACACCTCTTATTTTACATACATCTCTTCAGGCTGTGGCTGTGCGGGTTCATATACGATCTTTAGTCACAGTCTGCTGTATTTATCTTCCGCCTCACGGTGTTATCCGTCAGCAAGACCTGGACAATCTAGTAGACCAACTTCCGTCACCCTTCATTTTGTTTGGCGACTTCAATGGACATAGTACTTTGTGGGGCTCGGATAGTGCTAACTCTCGTGGGCAGCAGATCGAACAGTTTATTGCTAACAACTGTCTCTGCCTGCTCAATACTGACGAGAAAACATACTTCCATGCGCCCACACGTAGCTTCCACTGTCTTGACCTGGCCATGTGCTCTCCTGAACTGCTACCGTTGCTAAATTTGACAGTTGGGAATGATCTGCACAATAGCGATCACTTCCCTCTAATAATCTCCCACGCTGATAGCGGTGGTGCGACTATTTGTCCTCCGCGTTTTCTATTCCAGCGGGCAGACTGGAATACATTTTCCCAAGTAGCAGGTATCAATGAGGCTATGGTCAGTAATGAAGACGTTTCACAAGCAGTACAAAATGTCATTGATACGATAATGAACGCCGCTAACGCCACCATTCCGAAAACCACACCACGGCTAAGAAAATTTCGTAGACCGTGGTGGAATGAAGCCTGCCGCGATAGTCATAAGAAACAGAGAAAACTCTGGAATCGTTACAGAAGGTACCCTACGACTGAGAATTTGATCGCCTTTAAAAGAGCCAAGGCGCTAGCCCGCCGCATTCGACGTCGTAGCCAGAGAGAATCATGGATTAACTTTGTTTCATCCATCACATCATCCACTTCCAGTAAACTTTTATGGAGAAAAGTAAAAGCCGCCAATGGGATCTATCACGAAACTTCTATTCCGGTTTTAAAAACCGGCAATATGATGCATTCGAACCCATTAGACGTTGCTAACCTTCTCGGTCAAGCGTTTGCACAAGTTTCCGCAACTGCTTCTTACAGCCCTCAGTTTCTGGCAATTAAGAATCGAGCGGAACAGTTGCTTCTGCGCTTCAAAACCCGAAGAACCATTCCATATAACTGTGAATTCAGGATGCATGAACTGGAGATGGCTCTGTCTGAAGTCCATGATACCAGTCCTGGGCCAGATGGAATCACATATAACATGCTTCGCCATTTGAATACCATTTCCCTTTCCAATCTGTTACTTCTTTTTAACAGAATATGGACTGAGCAGAAATACCCTTCACAATGGCGAGAAGCTATTGTGATTCCTATCTTAAAACCTGGCAAAGAACCATCTGTCCCTCTGAACTACAGACCAATTTCTCTTACAAATTGCCTTTGTAAGACCTTCGAGCGCATGGTCAACGCTCGTCTAATATTCGAATTGGAAAAACAAGGTTGCATCTCCCCGTTGCAGAGTGGTTTCCGTAGAGGTCGGTCTACTTTTGACAACCTCGTATTACTTGAAACTCAAATTCGCAACGCATTTGTTAGGAGGAACCACCTTGTTTCTATATTTTTCGACATAGAGAAAGCGTATGATCGTGCTTGGCGCTATGGTATACTTTCCACACTATTTAATTTTGGTTTTAGGGGTAACTTGCCAATATTTTTAGAAAACTTTTTAACACAACGTACTTTTCGTGTTCGAGTTGGTAACTTTTATTCTAATAATTTTATTCAAGCTGAGGGAGTTCCTCAAGGAAGTGTCTTCAGTGTTACACTTTTTATTGTGCATCTAAGCCAAATTTTAAATAAGTTGCCTTCATCTCTTCAAGGAACACTTTATGTTGATGATCTTCAGATCTCATGCCAAGGCAGTAACATGACACTAATAGAGCGACAACTGCAAAACGCAGTAAATAAATTGGTAGCTTGGTGTGATAATAATGGTCACACTATTTCCCCAGAGAAGAGTAATTACATTCACTTCTGTCGGAAAAGAAACATTCACCAGGATCCTTGTATTAGAATTAAAAATATTCCAATTCCTGTTGTGAATGAAGTACGGTTTTTGGGAGTGATTCTCGATCGGAAACTCACCTTCCTTCCGCATATATTATATTTGCGGAAGAAGTGTGAGAAATCGTTAAATATTTTGAAGGTTCTCTCAAAAACATCTTGGGGTGCCGATCGAACCTCCCTTCTCCGTATTTACCAGGCAATAATTCTCTCCCGGATAGATTATGGGTGTATGTTGTATGGTTCCGCCCGCTCATCTGTTTTGCGGCGACTGGATACTGTCCATCATTCTGCATTGCGCATTTGCTCTGGTGCGTTTCGTACATCTCCAGTTGAAAGCCTATATGTTATATGTCACCAACTACCACTTTGCTTAAGACGAAAGAAAATGTCTGCCTTATTTTATTTCCGTACAAAATCTGTTCCCAAACATCCATTAAGCGATTTTATTTACCTTGCGACTTTTAAAAAATGATGGGTTAAATATTATTTTCTGTTGGGTACCGAGTCATGTCAGCATCTTGGGGAATGAGAAGGCGGACTTGGCCGCAAAATCTGCAACGACTTTTTTAAGCATGGGAATTCCCTTTAGCGACATTAAAAGATCCATCTATCACCACATCTGTTTTAACTGGCAAAAGTCATGGGATCTGCAGATCCACAATAAATTACATCTTATAAAAACGGACGTTGTTTCTTGGCCTGTTCATCCTATACGGCAGATGGATGTTAAATTAACTCGTCTCCGTATAGGGCATACGCGCTTCACCCATAAACATCTCATATTCGGGGAAAATGCGCCTATGTGTAACAGCTGCCAAGTTGATTTTACTGTTCACCATATCTTAATTGAATGTCCTGTTTTTAATTCTTATCGTGCTTGTTTTTTTAACTCGTCTTCAACATTACAAGACTTGGTGGGTGAAAAATACCACCCAAATATTTTTAAATTCTTAAGAGCTATTGACTTTTTTACTTGCATATAATTTTCTATAATTCTATTTTATGTTGAACATTTTTTTGTGTGTGTGTTCTTGTTCGTTCTTCATAGTTTCAAATTTTCATGAACCATGTTTTTAAATGTTCAGATGCTAAGATCACCTTTTGCATTATTCAAGTTTATCTCTTCACACTTATACTAATTTAACAAATGAGTGTTTTAAATATCCTTTTATAATTTTACCATCTGATTGGCGCAGTATGGCCAAATGTGGCTTTTGCGCCAATAAACCACACAAACCAACCAACCGACACTAATGAAACATTTCATTCTGTTTCTCCGTTTTTGGTAGAAAAGGCCATTACTAGTACTGTTGTTGAAATGAAAAGCACTAAAAAGCTCAGATGCGGCGATTTACTGGTCGAAGTGTGTTCTCGTAAGCAATCCCAACAGATTGTTAAAATGAAAGCACTTTCAAATATCCAGATTACTGTTTCTCCTCATACATCACTGAATTCCCCCAAAAGAAATGTTCCGATTGAAAAAATCACTAAAGAATTGCAAATACAGGGGGTGAGCCATGTACGGCGTATTTCTATACGGAGACAGCCAGCTTCTGAACACTAAACATTTAATTTTGATGTTTATTTTCTCTAAATCGGCAGAACACATAAAAACTGGTTATATGCGCCTTGCTGTCAGACCTTATATTCCCAATACATTACGTTGTTTATATTCCCAATCCGTTACGTTGTTTCAAGTGCCAACGCTTCGGGCATTCTAAATCTTCTTGCCATGGGACTTTGATTTGTGCCCGTTGTGCAGAAGTCGATCACGACAGTACTGATTGCATTGCTCAAGAGAAGTGTGTGAATTGCAAAGGGGAGCATACTACTTTCCCTCGGAATTGTTTTGCCTGGAAGCAGGTAAAAGAAATCATTTGAACTAAAGTAAAAAACCAAATATCTTATCAAGAAGCCCGAAAATTAATAAAATCTAGAACTTCTACCGCTGGCAATGATTATGCTTCTGTCGTCAAAAAATTATCTACCATATATCGACTCAATGGGATCTAACTTCTGACATTAGTTTGAAACAGTCCGACTCTGCACAAGTAGCATGTAGTTCAAATAATCTACTAACATCTTCTCCACGCTCTGTTCCCCCTGTTTGTGAAGTCGTTTCTGCTTCACCTGATTTAAATGGTTTTAAACTTGGTACGCACACGAAAAAGTTGAAAAAGACCTTTCCTGTTAAAACAAAAAATGTTAGCTAGGCTGAAAAAAATTCAGAATTTTGTATTGTATCGCCTTGTGAAAATCCCAAAGCAGATGCTTTACAAAATACTCCAGATACTTCTATTCAAAACAAATTGCTTCCTTCGGCTGACACTGTTATTCCTTCAAAACAAACAAAAGTGAAAAATTCTCGGGAATTTGATGCTGGTGCCGAAATGAGCTCCTCCTCTGTGTCAGATGGCGACACATTAGAATATAACTAGTCTGAGGACTTGGAGGACTCCCCAGAAGTGATCAGTTCTCCACCTCCTTACAAACCCAAAAGGGAAGAAAGAAAATATATTATTCCGACAAAATACAAAAATATTTAGCATTTTGCTTAATTTTTTATCTTTGCACATTGTTATTTATTACCATGAGTTGTCTTTTGGTTTCTATCGCATATCATAATTTCGTATGTTTTTAGTTCTACATTGTTTACTTCGACAATATTTAATCCTTTTTATCTATTTACTTTACATCTTTTGCTCTAATGTTTTAGACGTATTTTGCATCTACAGTGTTGCAATGCGAAAAACTGAATGACTGCATTTTACCAGTTATAAATTGTATCATGAAAAATTTCAATGTTTTTAGAATTTTAACACCTTTCATGCAACATCACCATATATTTTAACACCATGATCTTGTTTATCGACCATACGTTTGGCGTCGTATAACCAAGAATGGCACTTGTGCCAATAAAACCAACCAACCAGAAGGAACCACCTTTCCTCCATATTCTTCTATATTGAGAAGGCATATGACCGTACTTGGCGCTTTGGCCTACTTTCAACACTTTTTAACTTTGGTTTTAGGGGAAACCTATATTGTTACAAAACTTTTTATCTCATCGGACTTTTAGAGTTCGTTTAGGAAACTTTTATTCTCATTTTATTCAAACTGAGGGAGTTCCACAGGGAATTGTCCTCAGTGTCCTCTTTATATCCTTCATCGCAGTAAAATCCTTAATCTTTTGCCTTCTGTATCTTGTAGTTTGTATGCGGATGATCTGCAGATTTCTTTTGAAGATAGCAACATGATCCTAATTTAGAGGCAATTACAAAACGCCGTGAATAAAGTAGTGGCATGGTGCAGTGGCAATGGATATGTTATATCTCCTGGGAAGAGGCGCTGCTTACATTTGTTTCAGGAAGAGAGGGATTCATCCAGATCCGAATATTTGCATTGAGAATGTTCCTGTTGTGAACGATATACGGTTTCTGGGAGTGATTTTGATCATAAACTAACTTTCCTTTCTCATATCTTATACCTGAGGAAGAAGTCCCTGAATATTTTGAAGGTACTATCCAGAACATCTTAGGGAGCTGATCGAACCTCCCTACTTCGTATTTACCAAGCAGTAATTATCTACCGATTAGATTACGGTTGAATGATACATGGCTCAGCTCATGCGTCTGTTTTGCGGCATTTGGATACCATTTACCATTAAGGATCTGCTCGGAGGCATTTAGAACCTCTTCGGTAGAGAGCCTGTCTGCTATTTGTTACCAATTACCTCTTAAATTGAAGACGAAAGAAGTTATCCGCCCTTTATCATTTCCGAACAAGTCTCTTTCAGATCATCCTATTTCCCAAACGACTTTACCATTTGGTCTTCTAAGACTCTGATGTCCGCTCCTCTCACATTCTCCCATTCACTGAGAGGATCAAAGAAATTCTCCATGATTTAGATATTAATGATGTTTCCATAAAATCGCATGATTTCTCTTCCTTTCGAACCTAGGATATCCCAAAATTTTCCTTTCTAAATCCCTTCTCGGGATTCGACAAAAATTCAACTGCTCCAATTGTTTTTCAACAATTATTTAACTGTCATCGCTATCGGTATTCTTCATTTACACCAATATTCACTGACGATTCCAAATCAGCTGATCATGTCAGTTGTGGCATTGTTTTCCCATCTGGTGTTCTGGGCTATCGCATACATAAGTTACTTTTCTGTATTTACTGCTGAGCTTTTGGCTATTTTTTATGGTCTCCAGGAAATTTCCTCCTTGGCTCACCGGAATTTTATTATTTATACTGATATCATGAGTGCATTAGAAACACTTTCTCACTACCACAGTAGGATGCACCTGATTGCTAATAAAATTCTGTTTACTTTGAGTCTTCTGAGAATAGACGGTTTTAATGTCAGTTTTTGCTGGGTGCCAAGTCATGTTGGTATCTCTGGAAAGGAGATGGCGGATTCTTTAGCTCAATCTGCATCTTCTTTCCTAAACCAAGAACTCCCATACTGTGATGTCAAGAGATCATTGGCGTGTCATCTTTTGTTGACTTGGGAAGAAACTTGGGATCTATTGACCTACAATAAATTGCACTCTGTCATGCCGACTATTGCTATGTGGCCAATTCTTCCTATACGTGAGGTTGATGTCAAGCTAACATGTCTCCGTATAAGGAATACACGCTGTACTTTCAAACATCTGATTTTTGGCGAAAGGGCATCAATGTGTCAGACGTGTCTCGTTGATTTAAGTATTTAGCATATTTTAATTGAATGTCTTTCTTACCATTCCCATCTTGTCAGCTTTTTCAATACATTATCCTTAACACTAACCGACCTGGTAGGTGAGAAATACCACCTTTTTACTTGCATCTAGCTGCTTTTTAATCTTTTAATGTCTGTTAGTGCTTCATTATGAAGTTGTATCAATAACCTCTTACTTTGTTTCAAAACTCTTTTCTTTCTGTGATTCGGAAATTTTAAATTTTATCAGTTGATAACTATATTGCTTATATTTTATGCATTTTATCTCGGTATTTATTTATAATTCATGGATTGGGTTCATATTAATGTGCGCTTAAATTAAACCAAATGACTGGCACAGTATGGCCCTTGTGCCAATAAACCCTACATACCTACCCCACACACACACACACCAAACATACTGCTTTGCTTTTTCCTTCCTTCGACGGTAAGCGAGGGAACTCTCCATGAGAAGCTGACGCCGCTCTGTGCTTCCTGTTTCTTATGGACAGCCAAAAAAACTCCCACTTGTTGGCCGTACGTGGCGACCCATGGGTTGTGCACTGAAACCCCCGTGTATAAATCAGATCAAATGATGGAATCATGTTTCTGGCTTGAATTAAAGGTGATCACTGTCCTCGGGGATGACTCTGGGCGTATAGGTTCCGGCTAACACCTAGGTAAGTGCTGAGGCTGGGAACACCAGAGCCGATGGCTGCCTTTCCTTGCTGGGCAGTGCCATCGCGCCTGAATCTTTCTTTCATGTCATATGGGCGCAAAATCCAAATCTTCTTTCAGTGGTCACCACAAAGATCTGAAAGTAAATAACAATTATCAACCTTTTTATCGTTTTTTTATTATCAAACGTGTTTCAGAAAAGAATGATACCTTTAATGCCGTTTCTTGTACAAAAATATTTTACCGCAACCATTAGTGAAGTTACTGCTATCCGCAAGATGCGTTCTGATGACTTGCTGGTAGAATCGTATAAAAAGAGGACATACTTCATGAGCCCACACGTATCTTCAATAGTCTAGACTTGGCCATATGTTTTCTTGAACTTCTGCCGTTGTATACTTTGCGGTTAGCAACGATTTATATAATAGTGACCATACCATTTTCCTATTATCGTCTACCATGCTGATAGGGCGGTGCGACTTTCTGTCCTCCGTGTTTTCTATTCCAGTGGGCAGACTGGACTGCTTTTAAGCAATTAGCGAAAATCATTGAGTCTGGTTAGTATTGCGGACATTACGGAAGCAATGCATCTCACCATTGAAACTATTTTGAATGCTGTAAATAACTATGTCCGAAAGTTATCTCCATGTCTCCGAAAATTTCGTAGACCTTGGTGGAACGAAGCCTGTCATGACAGTCATAAGAAACAAAAACGACTTTGGGATATATTTTGATGGTACCCTACGATAGAGAAATTAGTAGCTTTTAAAAGAGCCGTTGCATGTTGCATCCGTCGTCGAAGTCAGAGGGAATCGTGGATTAGTTTTGTTTCTTCCATCACATCGACTACTTCCAGTAAAACCTTGTGAAAGAAGATAAAGGCTGCTAATGGTATATATAGTGAATCCTGTATTCCTATTTTAAATACAGGAGATATGACGCACTTCGTTCTATTAGACATAGCAAATATCCTCGGTCAAACATTCGCACAAGTTTCCCCTATCGATTCTTACAGTCCTGCTTTTCTGGCAATTAAGAATCGCGCGGAACGGTTGCCTTTGCTTTTTAATGACCGAAGTACGTCTCATTACAACTGTAAGTTTAGTATATATGAATTGGAAGCAGCATTGTCGAAGAACCACGATACCAGTCCCGGGCCAGCTGGAATCACGTATAATATGCTTCGCCATTTAAATTCAACTTCCCTTTCCAATCTGTTATTGCTATTCAACAGAATTTGGACTGAGCAATTGTATCCCGCTCAATGGCACGAAGCTGCTGTAATTCCTATCCTAAAACCTGGCAGAGAACCATCCAACCCTCTGAATAGCCGACCAATTGAACTGACGAATTGTGTATGTAAAACTTTTGAGCGCATGGTCAATGCCTGCCTTATGTACGAATTAGAGAGACAAGGATGCATCTCCCCGTTGCAGAATGGTTTCCGCAAAGTTATATTGACCTTTGATAAACTCGTCTTATTGAAAACCCAAATACGCAACGCATTTGTAAAGAGACATCTTCTAGTCTCTGGTTTGATATCGAAAAGGCATACGACGCTTGGCGCTATGGCATACGTTCTACCCTTTATAAATTTGGTTTTGGAGGACATTTACAAATTTTTTTATCTAAATCTTTATCCTATCGAACATTTCGTACTGCCAATTTTTATTCTGATGCTTTTATTCAAGCTAAGGGAAGCTTAAGTAAGTGTCCTTAGTGTCACGCTTTTTATCGTTCATTTAAGTCAAATTTTGAATCATTTGCCGCAATCTGTTCTTGAAAGCCTGTATGTTGATGACCTGCAGATATCATGTCAAGGTAACAATACGAGTCTCACTGAGCGATAGCAACAAAATACTGTTAATAAGGTGGTAGCTTGGTGCAGCAATAACCGGGCACACAATTTCTCCGGAAAAGAGTAGATGTGTACACTTCTGACAAAAGAGAAGTATGCATTTCGATCCTGTTATCCACATACTAACTATTCCCATTCCAGTTGTGGATGAAATACAGTTTTTGGAAGTGATCTTCGATAGCACTTAGACTCACTTTCTTTCCACCAATTATACATCTGCAGAAGTGTGAAAAAATTTTGAATATCTTGAAGGTGCTCCCCAGAACATCTTGGGGTGCCGATGGAACATCCTTACTCCGTATATATGAAAGAAACTTACTCTCCAGTATAGATTATGGATATATAATGTATGGTTCTACTCGAAATTCCGTTCTGCGGCGACTGGATACAGTACACCACTCTGCTTTGCGAATCTGCTTAAGAGCATTTCGTACTTATCCAATTGAAAGCCTATACGTTATTTGTAACCAATTGGCCCTTAATTTAAAACGCAAAAAATTATCCGTTTTATATTATTTTCGAACTATGTCTCTGCCAGAACATCCCGCATCTGAAATTACACTTCCAGTTGTCCTTCGCAGAATATATGATGCCCGCCCATCTCGTATCCCTCCATTCTGTGAGCGAGCCAAAATTCTCGTACATGGCTCGAATCTTGATAATATCGTTATTAAATTAGCTGATATGTTATGTTTTCCACCCTGGGATACTCCGAAATTTTCTAATTTCTTTCTTGTATTTGATAAATCATCAACTGCTCCGATTATTTTCCAACAGCTTTATCTCTACCAATTTTCACAGATGTCCATGTTGGTTGTGGAATCGTACTTTCATCTGATACACTGAGCTACCATCTTCATAATTATTGCTCCATATTTACAACTATGTTGATAGGTATATTCTGTACTATACAGAAAATTTCACCTTCCACTCAACGAAAATTCATTATTTTTACCGACAGCATAAGTATATTGAAGGCACTTTCTCGTTATCATAATCGGATGCACTTGATAGCTGTACACATTTTGTTCACTTTGCGTCTCTTGCAAAACAAAGGTTTTCAAATCAATTTTTGCTGAGTCCCGAGTCACGTTGGTATTTCTGGAAACGAATTGGCACATTCAGCGGCAAAATAAGCAACGAATTTTTTGCCTCGGGGACTTCCTTATTGCGATGTCAAGAATTCCTTGGCGAAACACATTTTCTCTGCTTGGCAATTGACGTGGGATCTGCGGACACAAAATAAACTGCATTCCATCAAACCTTGTTAATGAATTGTGGTCTGTTCTCCCTACACATGAGACTGACGTAAAATTTACTCATCTCCGTATAGGTCATACGCGCTATAAACACCGACATCTCATTTTTGGCGAGTCGGTGCCAAAGTACGCAACATGTCATGTGGATTTTATTGTAAAACATATTTTAAATGATTGTCCTACTTTTAATCCACATACTGTTCGTTTTTTTAAAAACATCGTCATTAACCATACAAGACTTGGTGAGTGAGAGATATCACCCGAATATTTTAAAATTTTTTAAAGTCTATTCAATTTTATGTTTGCTTTTAGTACTGTTAATATTAGTTTTATCTTTATGGTCATTGGTTTCATATCATTCATTCACAAACATTTTTATTTTACAGAATTGTATTATTATACTATACACGATTTTATTTCTATCTGCTTTTATATTTTATTAAATCTACTAAAACTGCCATATAATAATATATTTTACTTCTGCTTATATGTTTTGCCATTTGCTTGGCTCAGCATAGTCAAATATGGCACTTGCGCCAATAAATATCACGCAACAACAACAACCTTTGGACATTGCGAGCATCACAGGTGAAACGTTTGCTGATATTTCCAGTTCTGTTTCCCAATAATCCAGTTTTCTTCACGAAAAAGAGACGAGTTGAACAGTTAAAATTCAAGACTCGCAGTTGCTATTCATACAACTACGAATTCCTGATGTATGAATTGAAGAAAGCTTTATCTCAGACGCATCATACTAACCCAAGTGCTGATGAAATAACATACACCATCTGGATGAATCCTCTGTCTTTCATCTTCTTTGCCTCTTTAACAGAATCTGGATTGAGCAAGTATTTCCAACCCAGTAGCGAGAGACATTTTGTGATTCATGTCCTCTATTCCGGACAAGATCCTAGTAACCGTCTGGCTTATAGACCTTAGACTAACTGGGTCAATTCATGGTCACGTGTCAGGTACCTAACAAACCACTTCTGTTCAATTTTCAACCTTTCTGCGCATGTCGTGATATCTGTCGATAACGTTGACGAAACCATTGTTTAGTAAATATTACGCTAACCGATCAATTATTAAAAACTTCTGATTGTTTTTTAAAGATATTATTTTGAATTATTTTCTCCAAATTTTCTTAGTTATATAATTTTATTTCTCATATTAAAATTTTAATCAGTATTTTCAATGAAATTATTGGTTTTGCATAATTAATTAACATCGCTTTTTAATTCGTTTGGAGCCGCTTTATTCTTTCCTTTCCCATATCCTCCCCCCCCCCTTTTTTTTATCCAAAGGATACATTTTGACAAGTGACTATGGCAGTGTTTTTAAAAAATTACATATGTTCTTTTTTATATATTATTTAAATAGTATTGAATGTTGAATCTTATGAATATAGTTCCCCCAGTTAGTTCTTTTTAAAAATAATTATTACTCTTAGATAAGTTAATATTTTAAAGCTTACTAATAAAATTATATTTTTTTCTTATGCAATTACTTTTATAAATATTGAGACTTCGATGTTTTCAGTTTACTCAGAGGAAAGAACATGAAACTCAAATTAGTATATATTGAATAAATTGTTTACAATTTCAAATTATGAAATATAAAAGGTATGGATACCTTTTTTTTTAAATCTATGCAACTTCTGAATAAATAATTTCATTTTAATTTGCAGAAATCATTACAGAAATACAAACAAAATCACGCTTTCATAATTTTTATTTACACATTACAAATATATATATATATATAGAGAGAAAAAATATATGTGATAATTATTTGAAAAAATATGATCAAATGTATGTTTCAATGTACTCACTAATTCAAAAAACTAAAAAAAACTATTTATCAACATTTATTTTTCTAGACACTTAGAAATTATATAAACACACTATGAAAAGAATGTCAATGTAAATGAGGAAATCAATTTTATTCAACAGAAAGAGCCTAGATACTAAAGAACAGTTTTTTTTTATCCCTAATAAAAACATAATGTTGAACAATATACATTTTAAGCAAAACATTTATGAAATTTTTTTAAATGCTAAAGTTACATTGATAAAAATTACACTGATTGAATATCATAAAATAAAACAAAAACATACAATACAGTCAATTTAATAAACAATAAGGTCTTGAGATTATATATATATATATACAGAGAGAGAGCGAAGTTAAATAGGATATAAAGAGGAGTTGAAAGAAACACTTTTATGCTTTCACAGAATTTTATAATTCAAAATTGATATGTTAAAGAAATAGAAAAAAAAAAGTGAAACATGCATGTAGCAATGAAATTGGGAATAAAAATTATATAATAAATGCTAATATGGAAATTGATTTTCAATGAAAAGACCTTTATTTATTAAAACAGAAATCACTGAGATGCACAATTTTATAACAGGATATTATGATAACAGTCAATTTCAGTTTAAATATTATTATATAAAACTATTGACATTTCATTTTTAACAATAGAAAAGTTGTTCGTTTTAAATTCACTTTGAATTCATCACACATCTGCAAATGTAATTAGAAAATTAGTAATATTCACTTCTACCTAAGTTTAGCATTATAGCAGTTGTTATTTTTGCAGGAGGAGTTTGTTTACTTACATTAATTAAATTTAGATAATATTGTGTAAAAAAATGCAATATAATATTCATGTAAACATTCTAAAACCTTCTAAGCATATTCAAAATTATCAGAAATTTCATCAAATGTGAATAAAGTAAATTATAAATGCACTCCCGATTTTGTTTGATTGTTTTTGACGGCAAATCGCTTACCGATTTCTTTTTCTTCGAAGTTTTTCTAACAAATCACTGGAACAGCTATATTTAATAAATGGACACACACTGAATGAATTCTTCAAAATGATCGGTGCATATCATCGACTTCGAAGGCTTGAAAAAATCTATACCAAAGCTATCAACCCAAGTCAGGATTGTTGAAAAAGGAAAGAAACATTTTATCATGACAGTCACTCTTGTGTTTCGCATTAAAGCCTGCATCCATCAGCACACCAGTATTTCCTCTGTTAACACATAATAAGAGGAAAGAAAATGAGGCAAAAATTATAACTTCAAATGTAAACAAAAAATCCACTTCATACTTGGCGGAGAACGTTAATGGCAGACTAATCGACGAAAGCGGTACGGATGAAACTTAAACGCCATGCGCAAGAAGTGCATGTGACTTTACGTCACATGAAATGACATGATATGTGACTTTTACGTCACATGAAATGACCTCATTGCTCATTCGAGCGTAAGGTTAATTCACGTCACTTGTATGAAATAGAGAAAAGTGGATGTATTTCGCTGTACTTACCGATACATACCGAATCCTTTATGTTGTTTCCAATGTCAACTTTTTGGCGATTCGAAGCCTGGTTACCGCGGGACACTAACATGCACCCATTGTGCTGCAGTTGACCATGATAACTATACGTGCACTGCAGAAGAAAAATGCGCAAATTGTAAAGGTTCATCACACAGCATTTTCCCGTTTGCTGCATGGAAAACCGAAAAAGAAATAATTGCGGTTAAGGTTAAAGAACAGTTGTCTTATCTGAAGCCCATCGAATTGTTAGAGCTCGGACACCAATACCAGGAAGTAGTTATTCCTCACTTGTTAAGAGAACGTCAAGAACTATTGGAATACAATACTATAGAAAAGATTTCAATCCTGATTCTGAAATTTCTGTTACAGTGGCTGAATCTGAACCTGCAAACCTGGGCACATTAAACCAAAATTAGTCAAGCCCCCTTCAAAAAAACTTCAAGCATAATCTCAAAAATCGGTCTTGAACAAAAAAAAAAATCTTCACTCACTGTTCGAAATTTGGTTGCTCTTGGACTAGCGGGAGAAGGCGTAGTCCATAAGGATTCGCCATCCTTATTTGATAATCCGAAAGTCTCGGAGAAATTGCTCTTCATTCAACCAAGGAGGAGGATAACTTTCACATGAGTTGAGATATTACGCCTACTCAAAAATCTGGTACGAACAATTCATTCTCCAATCCACTTTCTTAATGGGTATATATATATATCTTGGATCTGTCGCGGTCTCTCGTTCATTACTGCTAATATTAAAAATATTATTAACCAGTCTCATCCTGCTTGTATTGCCCTTAAGGAAACTTTCCTGAAACCTCATGCCCCCTTTAAAATGCGCGGGTACAACTGTACTCGGAAAGATGCTAACCCTGGAAATACTTCATCCGGAGGTGTTTGAATCCTAACCTCTAATATTTATCCGAGTACTCCTGTTACTTTGCATACTTCCTTACAGACTGTTGCTGTTCAAGTTCATACAAGATCCCTTATTGCCTTGCATTGCCTTAGATCCTTAATCATCAAGAACTTAATAGGTTGATTGACCAGCTTCCATCTCCTTTTTTTGACACTCGATGACTTTAATGGACAAAATACTTTGTGAGGTTCGGATAATACAAATGCTTGTGGGCGACAGATCGAACAGTTATATTTAATAACTGTCTCTATCTGCTCAGTAATAATGAGAAGACATATTTCCATGAACCTACACGTACCTTCCACAGCCCCAATCTGGTAGTCTGTTCTCCTGAACTCCTACCTTTATTAAATTTTACTGTTGGAAATGATCTCTTCAAAAGTGATCATTTTCCTTTGCGTCCCATGCAGGTAATGGAGATGTCACATCACGCCCTCTACGTTATGTTCTTAAGAAAGCGGATTGGGCTGCCTTTGAGCAGTTGGCGGAAATTACACAGATGATGGTAAATACACCTTGACAGATTTGGCTTCAACATGTTGATTGCATCATCCATGCTGCTAATGCTTCCATCCCTAAATCATCCATTTCGTCTGCGAAAGTTTTGCAGACCCTGGTAGAATTATACTTGCCGTGATAGCTATAAGCAGCAAAAGAGACTCTGGAATATTTTTCGTAGATACCCTGTCTTTCCGCTTTCAAACATGCAAAAGCCAATTGTAGGCGAATCAGTCGCGGCAGTCAAAGGGATTCGTTTCGTTTCCCCAATTACAACCTCAACATCCAGTGCAATGATTTGGAAGAAAGTCAAAGACGCTAATTTGGTATATAAGGAGTTTTTCTTTCCTATCCTGATTGTGGGAGATATTGTTTACTCTTCGCCATCAGATATTGCCAATAGCATTGGCCAAACTTTTGCAAGAGTATCAAGCACTGATTCTTACCTCTTTATCGCCACTATGTGCGAAAAGCATTCCTTTGAATTTTAGATCCCGAAGAATTCGTTTATATAATTCTAGTTTCAAGATGTTTGAGTTGAGAAAAGCCTTAAATGAAGTGCATGATACCAGCTCACTGCCGGATAGAATTCCTTATAACATAAAAATTCCTAGCCAGGTTCGAACCCTGACCTTCCGTATACGAGACGGTTACCTAGACAACTATGCCAGCGGGATCATTGGAACTGGAGTCAAGTTATCAGTATATAAGCTTTACCAAAAGTTTGAGGACCATTTTCTCAAAATTGGCTGGCCATTGCGTTTTAATATTTTCATGAATGAACATTCTAACTGTATGCTATCATTATACTAAATCTCATCCCGATCTCAGATTTCAACCCCGTGACCTCCCCTTGTTAGTCAGATTCTTAACAATTTATCTTCATCTGTCCAGGGTACACTGCATGTGAACGATCTGCAGATTTCTTGTCAAAGTTCCAGCATTCCCTCGATTGAGGACAATTACAAAGTACTGTAAACAAATTAGTAAAATGGTGTCATGAAAATGGATATACACTTTCAAGAGAGAAACGCCGTTGCAGTCAGATCCTAAGATCCATATCGATGGAACGGATATTCGTGTTGTTAATGACACGCGATTTCTGGGAGTTATTCCTGATAAAAAAAAACTGACTTTCTTGCTACATATTTTGCAGCTACGAAAAAATATGAAAAACTGCTTAACATTTTTAAAGTCCTCTCAAAAATATATGGGAGGCGGAGGGGGAGGGCTGATCGCATTTCTCTTTTGCGAATTTACCAGTTTGTAATACTCTCCCACCTAAATGACGGGTGTATTACATACGGATGTGCTCACCCGACTATTTTACGTAAATTGGACTTAGTACACCATTCGGTTCTGCGAATTTCTTCTGGAGCTTTCCGAACATCACCTGTACAAAGCCTTTATATCATCTGCCACCAACTGCCATTAAATTTGAGGCTTAAAATATTGGCTCGCAGTACTATTTCAAGATACAGTCTGTTACTAGCCATCCATTACAACGTTCGACTATCCCCATTGGTCTTCGTAGATTATATAAAGCTCACCTCAGTAACAAACTCCCCTTTTGTAAGAGAATCAAAACTATTATTTCTGTTGCAGGTCTTGATCATTTGAAAGTACAACAAAATCTTTTCCTATTTCGTCCTTGGGATATTCCTAGTTTTACGTTCATCAATTCTTTTACTACTTTTGGTAAACAATAAACTGTACCTGTCGTTTTCCAAAGACTTTTTTCCTTTCATCGATATCACTTTTCGTGTTATGATCCAATCTATACTGATGGATCTAAATCCGAAGGTCATGTCTGTTGCAGTATTATATTTGGAAAAAAATGTTTTAAATTATCGTGAAAACATCGTGCTCGATCTTGACTTCTGAACTAATTGTAATTATCTGTGTACTAAAGTTAGGCGCAATTTCTCAACTTCGGCAATTTTGCATATACACAGATAGCATAACTGCTTTGGAAACTCTCTCTCTCTCTCTCTCTCTCTCTCTCATGCTGACAATCGGATGCATCCAGTGGCAGTGGGTATTTTATCTTACTGGCATGAACTTCAAAACAATGGTTTTAAAATTATATTTTTCTGGGTTCCTAGTCATGTTGGGATTCGAGGAAATGAACAAGCTGATTGCGCAGCAAAAGCAGCTTCCACAGTTTTACCATATCCTATTCCATTATGTTCATTATCTTTGGCAACATACATGGGATTTCGAAACCCGAACAAATTTCTTTCTATCTATCCTTCCATTAATTTATAGTTTGCTGCCTCCACACGAATAGCTGAAATAAAATGAACTAGGCTACGTATAGACCACACTCGTTCCCTTCACAAGCATCTTTTGTTTAGTGAGGGAACACCAGATAGTCCAGCATGTCCTGTTCAGTTTACGGTTCAGCATATTTTGATCGAGTGTCCTACTTTCTACCATCATCTAGTTTATTTTTTTAATACTTCATCATTAAGCATGTATGACTTGGTTCAAATTACTTCCAATAAAAAGATTTTTAAATTTTTACACACCATTGGTTTTTATAAGTCTATATAAATGTTTAAGATTTTTAAGAACGAACCAATTTCAAAAATCATTTCATGTTTTTATAATTTATATCATTATTTGAAATTTTATCATATTTTATGATCTACCACTTATTGTCGAAATAAGTCACCATCAGCTTTAAATGCAAACATTTTAATTCCAGATTTACATGTATTAATTTTGTCATTATATTTTAATTATTTTTGCATTTTAACCAACGAGTGTGTTTATGAAACCATTTGTCTGGCGCAATTTGACCATTCCTGGCTCTTGCGCCACTAAATTGCAACAAACCGACCATCGGATGCAATAGTATAAAAGACGGATAATTGCTGATTAGACGCATGAAAAGTCAGAGTAGCTGCGTTAACAACATCAGCTTTGTATTTCTCGAAAGCTTTCAAAGAGGCGTGTGTCCAGGGAACAGGTCGCTTGCCGTTCTTTCTGGAATTTTTTGAAAACTCATGTAAACTACCTTGTGTCTGCATGGCATTACCAAAAAACTGCCGGTAAAAATTAAGCATTACCAAAAACGCTCAAGCTCAGCAATATTTTGAGTTTTCAGATATTGAAAAATAGTCTCAATCTTCTCTGGTAGAGGCTTGAAACCTTCGGATGTGATCAGACATCCCCAAAACGTAATTGATGGTTGTCCAAGAACACATTTCAAAGGGTGAGTTTTAAACCATTTTGAGACTATTGCTCGAATGCTTGCTTTATATGCTGTTTGTTTCACCACGTTATTCGATGCAATCAGTGCATCGTCAAAATATGGCACACAAAAATCAAGTTAGACAAAGCTTGATGTATATAGCGTTGAAACGTTTTATCAGTATTTCGTAAGCCAAAACATATTCGAAAAGTTCAAATTGTGTTGAATTAACTGATTTTAGTATATCAGTTGGATTAAACTGAATTTATGATAAGCTGTCATCAAATCTAGAATGGAAAAAATGGTTTTATCGGAAAAAATTTGAGTATAATCTTGGATATTATGTACTGGATACCGATCAGGAATGGAATTGCATTTAAACGACGGTAGTCACCACACGGTCACCAGTCTCCGTTAGACATTTTTACCATGTGCAGAAGACTTGCCCAAGGGCTGCTACAAGGGCGCACTATCCCTTCAAACATTAAAAATTCAAATTCTTGGTGCGCTATTTTAAGGAACTCGAGAGTTAAGGATGGGAAGCTCTTTCGGAGGAAAAGATATGTGGGTTCGTGCCTAAAATAAATGATCGGATCATTTTAAGAGAATTGAAAAACCGCAAAATTGAAATTGCCGATTCTGTTTCTGGAGAATATGAAATTGATCTTTTAATTGGTGCAAATCTTTTTGGAAGTCTTTTGACTAAAGAAATTGTAGAATTAGATTGTGGTTTCTATTATGGATAAGCAGAAGGGGACAAGCTTGATGGGAGGTGTCATAACAACTCTTTTAATGCATTGTAGAAGTCTCAATTTGATGGAAATGTGGGATTTAGAAAGCTTGGGAATAACTGACCCATTTCAATCATTTTGCAAGAAGAAAGCGCATAGTGAACATTTAAATGATTTTCGAGAGAAATTAACTATTCTTCCGTTTGGAAGATATGAGGTTGGATTACCTTGGAAATCCGATTCTAGAAATCTGGACAATAAAGAATTGAATTGGGCGCGTCATGAGAAAATGGTTAAGCGCATGAAAGCTCGCGGATTCTTTTGTGAGTACCAAGAGGTTTTTGACGACTGGGTGAGAATCAAACGTGTTCCATAAAACGAAATGAAAAATGTCATTATTTGGCACATCGTCCCGTGATAAAAGTGCAAAGCGAAACCATTAAGATACGCCCTATTTTCGATGCTTCTGCCTACGAGAAAGGAAAACCTTCCTTAAATCATTGCTTGTTTAAAAGAATTATTCTTATAAAACTTATCCCCGATGTAATTGACAGATTTCGAACATCTTATTGGTTTAAATGGAGATATCGAGAAAGCCTTTTTAATGCTGTCTGTTGCTAATCAAGATAGAGAATTTTTAAGATTTTTTTACCCATGTGATGAAGAATTAGTATATAGGCACTGTAGAGTAGTTTTTGGGGTATCTTGTAGTCCTTTTCTTTTGAATGCTTCAATTTTAAATCTTTCGGACAATTCCACCTGAATTTCATGATGTAGTGGAAAAGTTAAAAGGTTCCTTTTATGTTGATGATTGTCTCACAGGAGTAAATGATCCTTGTGACCAGGCATCTTTCATTGAGAGCACACAGACGTTGATGTTAACGGGAGGTTTCAACCTGAGAGGTTGGGTGAATAAGGTGGCTGGCGAATTTATCTCGAAGCATAGAAGAAGCGATGCTTCTGTTTTGGGCCTTTTATGGAATTTGGATGGTGATAAATTGAGATGTAACATTGATTTTGAAGTTCTGTCTTGTAAAACTGTAATTTCTAAGAGATTAATATTATCTTTAGTACAAAATATTTTTTAAATGAGTGAATGAATTGCATTTATTGAAAGAAGCGTATCTGCCCCAATTCAATTTTGTTGATGCAAACCGGATTGCTTATTCTGCATGTGTTTTTGTCAGAACTGTGCTTGAAGCAGGAACTAGTGTCTCACTTATTCGTTCAAAGACTAGAGTAGCACCTCTAAAACCTTTGACCACTCCGCGGTTGGAGTTAATGACCTGCTGCATAGGTGCAAGACTTGTCACTTCGATTCTTGGTGCGCTTAATTTGCCGAATGTAAAGGTGACATTTTGGTCGGATTCCGAGGTTGCACTATGGTGGATCAAAGAACACGGTGAGTGGTCGGTTTTTGTAACTAACTGTGTTAAAGAGATCAGGTAGTTAACGCAATTTTAGTTATGGCAACATTTCCCAGTGTTCTAAACGCAGCTGAGCTAAGGGGTGTTCTGCTCGCCGGTTGTTGGATTCCCGGTGGTGGGAAGTCCCCACATGGGTAAAAGATGCACCTGAAAACTGGCCAAAAAGTGAAATTTGTTGTGAACTCCTGGATGCTCATACTGAAAGTAAAAAAAATCTGAATTGGTTATTTTGAATGTAGATAATGATTGTTTTCCTTGGTATTGTCTAAAAATGTCTAATTATAACAGAATGATTAATGTGTTTGCCCATATTTTGCGTTTTGTAAATAACTGCCAGAAAAATTATACTTCTATTAATGATGCTTTCTTTTGTAGAAATAGATAAAACCGAAAAATGTTTGATAAAGCTACTACATGTCAGTTTTTTTAAGATTGTTAGTGACTTAAAATTTATAAATTGTCTGTATTTAAAGATGATAATAGTATACTCAGAGTTAAAACCAAAATCACCTACCGGAAAGATTATGAGTCTTTTTTGTCTCCTATTTTGTTGCCTGGTAAGTGTCTTTTTACTAGATTGTTAATAAAATCTGTTCACATCAAAAACTTTCATGCCGGTATACAATTGATCCAAACTATTTTACGTTAGAAATTTTGGATTTTAAGAGCTCGCAAGATTATATGCTGTGTTTTATATGAATATGTCAAATGTAAACGCTTTAGCACCAAACCTATGTCATACGAATCGACGCCTCTACCACCAGATCGCGTAAGTGACTGTGCTGTTTTTGAAATTGTAAGTATTGATTTGGCAGGGCCTTTGTCTTTGAAAAACGGAGAGAAAGTTTGAATCGCTCTTTTTACTTGTGCCGTTTACCGGGCAATTCATCTCGAATTGGTGAGATAACTTTCCTCCGATTCTTTTAATTTAGCAATACGACGTTTCATTGCTAGGCGTAGCCTACCTAAAACTATCTATTTCGAAAATAGGACAAATTTTAAAGGATCTTGTAATGAGCTTTCTAAGTTGAATTGGAATCAAATTCAGAAGAGCTAATTTGGAAAGAATGTTTTGGAATTTTAACCCCCCAACTGCCAGTTGGTGGGGTGGCTGGTGGGAGAGGCTTGTTCGTTTATATTATTGCGACGAAATTCTTTTGGAAATTCGGTGTTGTCTTTTGAAGAACTTGAAACTGTTATTTGTGGATGTGAATCTGTTAATTCTAGACCTTTGACTTATATTTCAGAAGAGTCACAGGAATTGGTACTTTTCACTTCTTTCATGTTTCTAATCAAAAATCGTTGTTCGGATGTTACGGATTTTGAGGCGATTGATCAAAGTCATTTTCAAAAGAGAATTACGTTTTGTTCAAAACTTTTGAATGATTTGAGGCAACGCTTAGGCGTGAATATCTTAGCCGATTGGTTCAACGGAACAAAGACAAAGCAAACCTCGACTAGGCGAAATCGTTCTGGTTGGCGACGATACAAAGAAACCTTTATTGAGGCTTCTGGCTAAAATTGAGCTGATTCAAGGAAAAGATGGTAAAGTAAGAACGGTTAGGGTAAAGACCCCAAAAGGGTGCATGGTATGTCCGATGAATGCCTATTTCATAAATCATAGACCTTCTCAACTTTTGACGTTTTACAATGCATCCTTCTTTTATTTACACATTTTATAATGGAACTGTTTGAAAATACTTGTGAATGGCGCAGTTTGTCCTAAATTGGACCTTGTGCCCAAAACCCTAAACCATACCATACCAACGCCTATTTCCTCTGGAAATTCAGTCGAGTGATCCTCAAATAAATATGGAATATGGTGAGGGGTATGATTCTTGTGTCTCAAATCCAAATTTGTCTCAATACTTTACCTGCTGATGCAATTGTAAAGAAATACACCAGATCTGGAAGATGTATTAAAACACCCGAAATATCAGACCTCTTAAATTCTGTGAGTTATAGGTTTGAGTATCTCATCGACCCCCAAAGGGGGAGAATGTTGCGCAATAAATCAAGCAAAAGTCCGAAAAGGAACTGCAGTAAACTGAATACTGAATGATGTATATAGTTTGGCAGCGTGGCTGTATCGTGATGACTTGTAAATAACTGTAACGTTTGCTATGTTGTGGTGTCTTTTGTGTTCATGATTTGTGCTTATGTCAAATAAAGCAAGTATTTTAAATGATGTATCTGCTGGAACTGATTCAAAGTGCTAGAGCTGCTAAGAATCTTTACATAACAGATGGAACACAAATTTTTACAAATGGCTCGAAAAATGATAATAAAGTACGAGCGGCAACAGTAGTTTATTACTATGGGAAGAGATCAAAAAACGTCTTCTGAAATTATCGAACGGTTCCACATGTAAGCTCTAAAGATGACCATTGAATATTGGGAAAGGATGGAGGACGGAAATGTTCAATTTTTTCAGATTCTCTGTCAGTCTTATAAGCCATACAATCATCTCACAATTGTAATAAGGAAATATAGACAATAAAAGAAAAGATAAAAAGTATAAAAACTAACGAGTGAATAGAGTTGAATTGGGTTAAGGCTCATATTGGGATATATGGTAATGAAAAGGCGAATCAATATGCAAAGTTGGCGACACAGAAAGAGTGTTGATATGGTTGTCCCCAAATCAAATGGTGTCTTAAAATGGGAATTAAGAGAAGAAATAAAGCTGCAATGGTTTGGCAGATGGTATATGTCCAAAAACGGAAAAGTAACTTTCGATTTTATTCCTAATCCAGAAATAAAAATAAGAAGATACCATCCACTGATAACACAAATTATATCAGGACATGGGAGATTTCCCGCATATTTCCAAAGATTTGGAAGAATGCAGAAAAATAAATGCACCTCTGGGGGAATCGGTACTGTTTACCATTATTTAAACAAATGTATAGAAGTCTCAGAACTAAGAAAGAATCTAAGAGTTGAAAATAATGACTTAAGCTCAGTACTAATGGTACCAGAAAATTTTAAAATGCTGAAAGACATGATATTGGAAATTGATAGTTTTTTGCCAAAAGTTTAAAGATTAAACGTGTTTGCCTTTCTTCTGTTGTAGGACGCACATGTAAGCTAGAGAATTTTGAGAAGATTTTCTCAAAGCGTTGGCCTGCTTCTCGTAAAACAGGATGACAAAGGTAGGGGAAGATGAGGAGGAAGGTTAGAGATTGACCACCTGTGGCTTAGTGCCAACCGCCCCGAAAAAGGATGCCAGTAATATGAATGGCTTATGTAAAAGACAACAGGCAAACATAACAAATCCTGTCAATACTGTCTCGTTCATTGGTGATGGGGTGATCGACTGTACATAAGAAGTACACCAGCCAAAGTCTTTATACGGGTTAACAACTGGGATGGCCTCTGGTCGCCAAGATCTAATTCTTGTAAGAGTGTACGAATTTTTGAAGTCATGCTCTTTTAATGTAATTCAATCACACTTTTTTAAAGTAGTATATTTATCATTATCTGGGGGTTTCAAGATTATGTTACTAACTGAATTTAAAATATCAGAATCAGTTGCAGAAATAACATAATTAAAATTAGTATCATCAACAGTAACTCCGGGAAAGGCAAATAACTGACTCGTCTCTGTATAGGACACACTCGCCACACTCACAGGCATCTAATTCTAGATGAAAATGCAGCAACGTGTCCTACTTGTCTACTGGATTTTACAGTATATCACATTTTGGTCGAGTGCCCTGCTTTTAATTCTCGTCGTATTCGTTTCTTCCATTCACTGTCTTTAACTTTAGCAGACTTGGTGGGTGAGAATTACCACTCGAATATTTTTAACTTTTTAAAAGCTATTCAGTTTTGCATTCACATATTGATTAATTTATGTTTGTTATATTTTTAATATATTTCATAATTCTTCTTGCATTCGCCTGTTTTTGAATTATTTTATTTTTTATGAACTGAAATTTCAGAACTTTCTATCTCTCTTTTTGGCATTATCAAATTTTATGCGTTTTTATCTTGTGCTGTTTGCTTTTACTTTTTTTTTTTAAATCATATGTTCCTATAATCCTACCATTTGCTTGGCGCAGTATGGCCATATATGGCCCTTGCGCCAATAAACATAACGCAAACAAACAAACCGGCTAAGGCAAATTGTGCCTCAAGCTGTACAAACCACAATGCAGAATCAGCCTTCCGAAAAGGCGGTAATTTGGTGTCAACACGAGAAATTGTGACATCATTAATAACGGAATCTTGATTATCTTCAAACATGTTTGAACTAAGTGACATCAATCAAAATTACTGTAACTCATGAACTATTTGCTAAATCAGTTATATTTTTAAAATTTAAAAATCAAAATGTCGCCAGAATTTTTGAGAAATTTTGCGTAAATTTGAAAAATCGCCAAATAATAATTCAACAATGTCAAATTTTTAGTATTGTGTCTGTGGTGAAATTTCAGTTTTGGATTGAGTCAAAAGTAAATATTGGCTCTATCGGACGACTTTTGAAGGTTCTATAGGACTAATGTTAAAAACTAAATAAAAAAGCTCTAAAAATGGTTATAATTCTTTGTAGTTATTTTTTTAAAAGGCAACTTACATATTGTTTTCATTTGATGCAGAGACTAATGAAAAATTCTTTTATAGTATTTTCCAGCCTTTTACTTGAATTACTTTAATGGAAAGTGTTCTTATTACAGTCTATGTGGATCTTTATTTGCTAATAACTTTTGAAACAGTGGACGGATTTTCAAAATCTTTTCACCGTCGAACGCAGAAAAAAAATTCTTTTATAACAACGTATAATGTTTGAAGATGGAGTAAAGTTTTACAGGAATTTCAAAGCTTTGGACAAGAACGATAGAAATCATTGTTTAATGTTAAACAAGCAGGTTTGCCATCTTGAAGAAATTTCTGATAACTACATTTAAATTTACATCAAAACAGGAAACGATGTCCATAATATTCAATTCAATAACTGGTGTAAAAAAATAACATTTTTATTTAAAGAAAACATTTAGTTTTTTGCTAGTTAATGGAATACATATATAAATCTTGAAAGAAACACAGTTGACTCGTGCATCGCATTATTAATCCGCTGGCATGAGCACGCAGCTTAAACTTCGGACTCATCTTGATGAAAGCAGGATCACCACACTGGTATACACTCAAGGTGGGTTTACACTCGGCCAATAAGACAACGCCTGCGCAGAAAGGAATCGATTTATGTTTGCCACAATTTCATAAGATTCAGACATTAAATCGGCCGTTTTGGTGTCCCTGATTTTTTTTTCACTGCGTATCGTATTTAGTGGTAAGTTTAGTTATCGCCCGTCTCACTTTTGCGATAATCGTAGTGTTTTTATTCCTTTTTATCTAATATTGTTAATTTCTTTTTTACGATGACACTTCCAACTATTCGCAGATTTTTAACATTTTCTGAGGTGGAAATGGTTAAAAAGTCCATTTTAATTATAAGTAAAATCCTTTCTGAAGAAACTAAGGACAAAGTGGATTTCCAATTAGGTAAACCTAAACGAACATGGATGAAGAAATGTATATCTAAAAGTGTACTATAGAAAATATATTTACTTATAACTTGCCGAGTGTAAACCCACCTTCAGGATTGCAAACTTTTAGAGACAACTGGCGCGATTTGAGGTGCTTGGCTAAAGATGGCTCTTGCGCCATAAAACTAAGCCAAACCAAACCAATTGAGGTGCTTGGCGGAAATCCGTATATTATCTTGAATCTTATCTGGCAACGGATAAACCTATATTTGAGCTAGCTTGAACTTTTTGCTCGGAGTTTATTTCTTTTATATCTTCTGACTGAAAGTTCGTCTTGCCGTCAAAGAGGACAATCTCCACAACACGTCCAATAATATTTTGCAGCTCCATTAACTAGTTAAGTGAACATTTGATTCAGCACAGTTATAAAAATGTTTAAGGAATGAAGCAATCTGAAAATTGTGTAATGTTTTGTTTATATTTGACTGTTGTCATTCGACAATTAGTAATAGGCTCGATTTCTACGCCACGAACATTAGCATTTTATATAGATAGATTTTTGTTTACCATTTCAGAAAAGAAAAGCCAAATTCAACATTCTATGTTATAAGATTTTAGCTATATACATGGTACAGTTTAGCCAAAAATGGCTCTTACACCAAAACAATTCTTTAAAAAAAATCCAAATTCAATAATTCTGGCTCTTTCTTGATGTGGCATTAATTGGCCTAAAGCAAGGAAATTCAAAATCATAATTTGGTGAAATAAGATTAGAAATTTCAGCTAGACTTAAGATTAAAGTATGGTTGTCAAATCATTTGAGATGATTTTTCGCCACATGTAATCATGATTTCTTATCACAGATCTAAAAGTCTGTTTCTGGTAGCCATACAAGATAAAAGATGATTTTCTGGACGATTGGCACGACACTGCAGATTAATCTCAAGTTTTGCTGGATTTATTTTGTTTATTTGTCGACAATATTAGATTTTTGAGAATATTTTTGTAAATATGATTAATTTTTTATACAGTGTATCAAACAAAATAAAATTTAATGTTTTACATCATTTATAAAGCATTTTCTTAAATGAAAATGCATGCCTTGCTCTAACGATTTAAAAATTAGCAGTTAGGTCATAATTGGACTGGATATACTGTGTAAGTTTTGTCTTTTTGCAAAGAATATAAGATTTATTTAAAGAAACAAGAGCAAACAAAAAAATAATTAAAATTTCTGTCATAATTGATAAATATCAATGAGCATTACATAGTATGAAAATTGGGAACATTTTAACGCTCTTTTTATTAATTAATTTTCTTGTTTGTCTGTTCAGTACAAATTTTGCAATCGATTTTAAATTAGCTTCTTAAAGAATTACAGACATGAAACAACAATTCTATATTAATTTGCTCACTTGTCTCGTCGACACAAATTTTGCCATCCATTGTAGCTCAACGGGAAGTTAATTTAAATTTGATTGCGAAATTTCATACATAAAGAATTTAATTAAATCATGTTTTAAAAATGCACTAAAGAGTATAAATATTTTTAATATGATAATAAGTACATAATATATGGTTGTAAATTTTAAAAATTCAAATAATTTCCAAAATTTGTGGATAAAAATTCATGTCTACAAATTTTTAGGACAATCTGTAAGGGGCTAAGGAAAATTATTTTATACTTTTTAGTCAATTTTACAAATGTGGTATATTAATTTTTACAAAATCTAAATCTAAAAATCAAACTGATTTATGTACCCCTTTAAAATCATATTGCAAACTATATTAAATCCATAATAATTGCCAATTGCACAAACACACAAAACTTAGGCAAATATAGCTCATTAATTATTTTATATCTATCAAGGAACATATTTTACAATAAAAAGTGCTTTATTTCATGAAAAGATTGCAATATTCTATTTACAATGTTCTATGTATCCTTCGGGCTCTAAGTTCTGCAAAGTATTCTTCTAGTTTTTCATTGCCTGTAAGCTCTGGTTTGTAGTAGTGCTTTGGAGGGGGTCCTTCAACTAAACGTACAAAGTAATGACAATATCTATAATGAACTAAACCAAAACGCATACGAGCATGCCTCCTCAGTCCTTTAATGATGAGAGATTTCCCCACGAATGATTCGGCTGAAAAAGAAAATTTATTACATTTTTAATCTACTAATTTTTAATCAAATAGTTTATAAATTCTTAAAATAGTTTTATTATGTACAAGAACAATTTACAGTTACAGAACAATTACAATTATAGGTGCCAGCCAATAAATTAGAAGTCTATGAACCTGAGTAAGCACATATATGTTAGTATGTTACTAAACTAAGGTAAGAGGAAGAAAAGTGATAGAAAGATGTGTTATTACTGGTATATTCTGTAAGAATATTCTGTTTGTTATTTAGCACCTGGAAACAGAAAATGTAATCTTTGTCCAAAAGAAGCAGATGTGGATTGATAATCATGACTTCAGCTTCTCATACAGAATTAACATATCGTCTGTCATAATTTTTCACAACACCAATTTTTATACTATCACCATATATTTTATGACTTTCTGTTTATTATAAGGTGAACAATCAAATGTGACAATAAAATCCAGCCAACTATAACAGTTGTTTTAATTGCATTAAAATGTAGCGTTAGTCATCTACAATAGGCTACTCAGATAGGAAAATAATGGACAACACATTCAATTTAAAAACACATTCAATAAGCTAACGAACATTAAGATAGCTTATTGAGACAGAAGAAAATTTTAAGAATAATTTCCTAAAATTATGCTATTTTAATTTTTTTATTGTGAAATTACATGAACGTAGAAGAGAATATTTGGTAAAAATGTCCAATAAGTTACTACATTCTCTCTCCAAAATTTTCATTCAAATTAGAAAACATTTTTTTCAGATTTACATTTTTCTTAAATTTGCTTCTGAACTAATTACTTTAATGTTCCTCAGCTCATTTTAATGCTTTTTTTTTAAGTACCTATACTTTTCTATTCAAATTTATCCAAATGTTTGGTGTAGAATGACCAAATCTGGTCCTTGTGCCGTAAAACCAGGCAAAACAAGACTTGTCCAAAAAATGCTAAGATTTTATTAAAACGCGAAAAACCAATTAACAACCACACCCTTCCTTTTTTTTATCCGGTCAGATATTCAGAAACAAATATAATGGAATGTTTTGGACGGCCAACTCAACAAATTAAAACAGTAAAATTTCTATTATATCCCCCCCCCCTATTTAAAGTATAACTCGACTGATCTACTATTATTTTCTGTGAAGGCTTTTCCCACTCGATTTCAAAACAAATAATTTGGGGAGAATTGAAGGAAATCATTATGAGCAGCTACATATCTTTCTGGTAACCTTCTGTATCTGAGAAGAAGCAGAAAGTAATATACAGAGCAATGAGATTGAAAAATATTCTGATGGGACGAATCAGTGTTTTGTATGGCAAGTTAGGAGCATGCCAAGAGTCCTATGAAGCCATAAGCACACTTTGTCAGCAAGATTACTGAAGCTGAAGGTTCTTGTAATCACATATGGGATTGATCTATAGATATGTCACAATTCTCCTGCTGTTTTTGGAAAATTAAGTCTTCCAAATATTATATGAATATTTCTACAAATTGTATCCTAAAATGTCAGACTGCATTTTTATCTTACTGGTATGTTATGAATAGCAATTCTTCTATTCATTGCACAAGAACTATTTAATGGTGTATCTGAAAGCAAAACGCAGAATTTCAATATTAGAAAGATATGTTCGACAGCAACCTCCTTTGCTACCAATTTTAGAAGTGAATGAGTGTTTCTTGCCAAACACACATATGTTGTAATTCAAATAAAAAGGAATCCAATATAATACTTTATAGATTTTCCTAATTCGTTGGTTAGTATATATATCACTTTGTTTCTAACAATTATGATTCAAACTGTTACAATCAATGCTCAATTCTTATCATGAAAAAAATAAGCAAAAGATTAACAACTTACCAACCCATAAGTTACTTTTAAATTCAACATTATGTTCATTTACAGCCATTTCTTGAGCCTCTTGAATGACCTGAAAGAAAAGAACAGTGTAAATATATATTTCTAATATATCTCTTTGAAGGAATGGCTGTAATACAATTCTATATATGTTTTCAAAAGTCACAAATTCTTTAATAAATATTCAGTGGATTCTGGTATTCTTGCCAATGTATAACCAAAACATTTGTAGTTATCTATATTAATTTTTTTTAAAATTAGCAAATAATAAATATATAACAAAATAAAATATCAAATTTAAGAACAAGAAAAAATTTTTAACAATATTTTATGAAAATTGTTTTATGCACTGTACATAATTTTTATTTAGCTCAGATAATTTTTCACCTTTGATTGATATTTATCAAGTAATTCTTGAAGAAGTAGAAAAAATATTTAGTTCTTCTGATTAGCTTCAAACCCAAATTACAAACTTTAGAGTGAAAAAAAAATCAGTTTCTAACAAAAAATATTTTGTGAAATTCAGCAACAGAAATTGTTTTTATTTTCTTTTAATAAAGTACACATTTTATTACTCATACAAATTGAATATGTTTCAAACACTAATATACTGTCAGATGAAAAATATATATATATATGTTATTTATATGAAAGAATGCTTAAAACCACTTACAACTGTAAAACATAATTATTAATATTAATAATAAATAAATGAATTCCTAATTTTATTTTTTGCCTTTTTAATTCTACAATCAAATATTTTAACTAAAAAAAATTAAGGATGAATGTTCAAAAATATATATATGTTTCATTAAATAGAACTCTAAGAAGGCTTTTATGGGTAGTAAAGAGCAGCAGATCAAACTCAGCTTTAAATGAAATTATGACAAATTGTTCTGATTCAAAACTTCTCCTTTTGTCAGATTCATCAGTATTACCATGAAAAAAAAATCATTTAAATTTACCAATTAATTGTATTAATGATACTAAAAAATGACAAATAATAAATATTTTATGAATTCAATCATTTATCCTAATAAAGATCGTAAAAATAATTTAACAGCCATAACCCTTCGACACAGAGGCCACTCCTGGATCTAAAATACATAAATTGTGTATTTCTATCATGAAATTCCTTCTGAAAACTTGAAGTTTTTATCATTTTGTCTGAATTTAAATCAGCTTCAACATTTGAATAAATCATTACCATTTTAAATTGAATTCAGGAATATAGTCTGTTATAATTTCCATATTTTCTAGCCGTGAATGTAATATATCCTCAATCATGGTATAGGAAGAAAATCTTATATCATAATCTCAATAACTTCATACCAATGTTATTCTTCTGTAACTAAACAGCTGTATTCATTTTTAAATTTGTTGCAACACATTATCAAAAACTAATGATGTGCAAATGTTTTTTTTTTAATTTTTAAATGCTTTAATAGATTATTGAAGTAATAATTTCCAAAAAGAAATATGTAACCAACTTTTTTTAACACAAAGGAAGGGGAGGAAGGAGTGAAAATTACATTAGGATTATAGCAATATTATAATTGACTTGCATTTTTCTTTCTTGGATCATTACTAAAACAACTAAAATATATATGCACTAAATGCTTAGCAAAGTAATTAATTACATAGAGTATTAAACAGGAAACATGTTTAATTTTTAAACCTGCTGAAATGTAAATAATCATTCTTTATTCATTCAAGCATTATCATATCTGTATTTTCGTGCTTTTTTACTTCAACTGTGTTTTTTAACTTCAACTTTTACTTGGAGCAGTATGGTCAGATATGGCTTTTGCACCATAAAATACCACAAACCAACCAACAAGCATTATCATTTTAGGTAGATTCAAGTGCTGATGAGTTAATTTATAAATTTGTATGAATGATAATAACTTAATTTTATATGCCATAATATTATAAGTAAATTGCATATCTTAAAAATTTCTTTTCTAATTATCAAATAAAAACTAAAAATGAAATATTTTTCTAACAATTATTCTTTGATATAAATTTTATACATATTTGGAAAGATAAGTAATCTTCACAGATTTAAAGAACTACAAACTAAATTTCCAATAAAGGGCGATTACAATTTAAAACACTCTTGCATTAATTACTGTGAGGAAGAAATTCTGAAATTTTAAAAAATTATTAATCTCTAGTAACATTTCATTTATATATTGGGGGATGGGGGGGACTGTGACAATAACAGGTTTTTCAAGAGAAATCAATAACCAGATTCTCTATGCCTGATCTCAAAGAAATCCTGATTTAAACCTTCGAGATTTTCTTCTGAGGAAGAACAGAGAAAAACAAGAGCTGTCTTGACACCACTGATAGCTGGCATTTACTAAGGCAAATTAATTGCAGAAACTATAATATTAAATAAACAGCAAAGATGTAGAATGAGTTAGAATACCAAGAATATATAGTGATACTAGAGAGCATGCATGCATTAAAGTAATGTTGTTTTTGAAGTGACTGATGAACTGAAATTATTGATTTTGTTAGGTAAGTTATTCCAACTCAGAGAATAGTAAACAAATTATAAATTACTAATAAAGAGTAAATAATTCAAAGTTATACAAACTTCTTTTGCAATGACAGCTCCTTTTGATGGGACAAATGATAGTTGTTTAATTGCTTCATCCACAGATAAACCTCTAGGCTAAAAGATAATCAAAAAATGTCTGAAATAAATTTCTAACAAAAATTTCATTAACTAGATTATTTTCAACTAGTATTTTGTATTAGATAAGCTGTCATAAATGAACCTAAAACTTGCTTGATACAATAAAAAATAAAGATGAAGAAAAATCAATAAAATATACACTAATGCACAATTTTGATACATACAATGTCCGACAGATTTTTATTCACATTTGGAAAAAGAGAAAAATAATTAGAACAATCTTAAATGATTTTTTACATAATCTATTAAAGAAAGAATATGAAAAAATACATACCAAGCAAGCAATGTACCACATTTTCTTGGGAGAATACTTGATATTTTCTCGATAGTGACAAACAAACTAAAAAAGATTACATAAAAACATTCTTGAACATTTCAAAAAAGTAAAATACAGGACAAATCTTAATTAAATAAATAGATAAACATTTACTATCAATTAATATTAAAAAGAAATTTTCTAATTAATATAAAAAAACAATTTATTAAAGTGTTTGCTCTCAATATAATTTTTGAAATATGTTTTTCAAAAGGAATACATACATAGAACAAGATAATATTACATAGCCCCAAAAGATATATATATATATTTAAAAACGTATTATTTTTAAGACGTTAAGACAAAAAAATCTTAATTAAAAAAATTATATTAGGTAATTTAAAATGAAGCATATTACAAGATGTTATCTGTAATAATAAATATATAAACCATTTGCAAATAGGGCACAGTTTCTAAGTCATGCATGAATGATTTGAGACAAGTCATATATATATATATATAAAAAAAAAATAGAATTCATTTGATTCTTCTTAAAATAATCAATATCTCATTTGGATATATTAAATTAAATATAACTCAAAATTTATGCACTTAAATATGATTTTATATTCTTGTAAATTCCTATAACTTATATATAATTTAAAAAATAGCAGTGCAATGTTTTAATTTTACTGAAACAAAATTAAAGCAACATAATTTTTATTTAAAAATCTTTCTAGTATAGAAAGTTTAAGTAAATAAAATAGATTTCTTGAAAATGAAATTTTCAAAATATAAAAATTATGTGAAAAATGTTTTGTTTAATAACTTTTATCTTCCAAATTCTGCTTGTTTATTAAAGAAGCTAGATTTAGATATTTGCTAAGATTCTGCATTTTATCATTTAGTAGGTTAAATTATGCTATGATGAATCAATAATAGAGAAAATCGTAAATAAAATACTATAGTAAAATGAACAGTATAAATAACCGAATAATAACAATAAAAATAACCTGATCGTTTTTACAAATGAATTAGAAGCCATCAATATTTATATTTTTAACAAACCAGAGGATTAACATAAGCAATTAGAACAATTATTACTTTTTAAATATAGGAATTATTATATAGCCTACATTTAACTGAATTTGAAATTGCGAACAACAAAGTGATAACAAACCATTACATGGCTTGTTCAATAAAGACATTATATGGCTTAATTAATAAAAAATATAAATGATAGCAGCATATTTTAAAGAAATTAATGTTTAATATATTAATCAGATAAAATTTTATAAACATGAATAGATTATATGATTCAAAACAATATTCAATACTCACAGCTGGCCTTCGAGGTTCACCAGGTTTTTGGGGAGGATATATCCATTCATTTTGATCAGGCCATTTTTCTATTTTGTGATTAACATTACTAGAATGAAAATTCTGACTTTGGTATCCAAATTCACATGATAAGATGCGGGGCAAAAGATTTAAAGCGTTTTGAGATGGTGCAAGATTTGATAATAATTTCAGAGCCATAATTCTATAAAAAAATTTTAAAAAAAATAGTGAAAAATCAGGAATGATTCTTAGCATAATTCATTAAAAAATAGAAATTCCACAACTTAATCAAAATTTATAAAAAAAATATTATGGTATTTTATTTAAACACTTCATATATAATCAATTTATTTGTGAATGTAATAAAAATATTAAGAAAATGTATTTAAAATTAATTCATTAGAAATTCATACCTAATTAATTAATTCAATATAGTTCCATTCTTTAAATTAAAATCTTAACATATGCATGATAAATTTTTATTTCACTATAAATCGATAGATAAATAAATACTACCTATACAACAATAAATTTTTATAGTTTTTAAATGCAATAATTTTTGCAATAAAAATTTAATCTGTTACATTATTAATCATTTAATAAAAACTGCTAAAAGCTTATAATAACAAAGTCACTGAACTAATTCACAACCATTACAATAAAGTAACCTTTCTATTCTTGAAAATTCTATATAAAAATTATACAAAAGATTTTAGCCATCATGCTTTTATAGTGCTTCCCTTTCCAGCAGCACAAAGGAACTCAAAATATAACTTCTAAAATATTATTTTTATCAATAACTAATTTTACTACATCTGAAGTATACATAAAATTTGGCTTTGTATTTCAAGAAAATTCACTGCCAAAAATTGGTACATTTGTTATAAAAGAACATATTAGCATGCAATCTTTAGTAATTTATTTTCACAATTAATTTCTGGTACATGGCTTATACACAAGTACAAAAAAAAAAAAAATCATGATTTTATAAATTTCGCATAATTTTAAAGTAAAAGTTAAAAAAAAATCAAGTATAGAAATGAAACAAATATTTACAAGTGCCTATTAAATACCAAGAACTGATGAAACTAAAATACTATAAAATAACAAATGACTTATTCTACCATACACACACACACATATATATATAACAGAATAATAACAGTATAATTTATATGGATAAAAAATTCACTAAAACTTATTTTACACAATCTTGATATTTTATTGATTCTATACGTAAAATTAATTTTGATCAAAATTAGAAGAAAATGTTGTAATATAGTACAAATTATGCAAAAAAAGAAAAAAAAAATTGCAAATAAAATCTTAATGAAATTTACTTCTTACTATCTTATAAGCATTACTTACTTTATTACAAAATTGATTATCTGATAGAAATTCATTTAAGATCTCAATGATAACAAATTATTGCTAGTAAAAATTACTTTTACTGCACACATATGATTAAAAAAAATGTCATAATAAGTGCACCGACTTTTTTTTTTTTTTTTTTTTGAAACAGACATACATTCTTTTAAAGAAGGTCACGAAAAAAATAATTACAATTTGTCAAGCTCCTTGATTACAGCAGCTGAAATAAATTCAAATAATTGGTTACAATTGAAGAATAGAGACTTGCAAGGTAATTATAAAATGATATAAATGTCATATTTTATTAATGTATTTTCAATTTTATAATAAAGCAAAAATTTTAAATGCAATATTCATAGAAAAAAATTATTTTACTAAACGAAATAAAATTTCGAAATGATGCTATAAATTACATCAATTAAATTAACCTTTTCATGTAATTTTGTTTTAAATATTCAAATTAAACTTACTACGTAAGTCAGGTTAATATTTTAATAGAATCTTCTTAAATATTGCTGGAAAATTACTAACATCTCACCTAAACATACCCATGCTGTTTGTTTATTTTACTTTATTTATGTATTTGTAATGTTGCCAGAAAAATATACCAAACTTCCGCTTTGCATAGCAGATAAATGGAAAATCAATAATTAAATAATCAGCAAAGTGGTCAAGGAATAGAAATCGATCACTGTTAAAAGTGTAACTTTTTTTTATTATTTTCGGAGGGCAGACATTTGCTTAATTCTTGACTGTAGCTTAAGAATCCTCAAAACATTTTTAAACATGATAAACAAGAGCATTTAGCTGTTTTTCATTACAACATATTATTTATAACATTTAGATAATCTATGTTAGAGATTCCATTAGCCATCTCAAAAGAATCAATTTTTGTTTAGCAGAACTTGTATGAATAAAATCAATAAGCATGTCTGATTCATGACATATCTTCTTTAATGACGCAGCAATTCTGGATGGGCCTTGGAATTCCTTTGGATTCCATTCCTTGCCGTCCAGTTCATGGCTAAGTTTTCCTAATTTGTCATCTTAAAAGTTTTCGTCTTTTTTCAGGCAGTCAATTTACCTAATTTTTGGTCTTCCTCTTTTTTCTTCCAGATGGTCTAGCAAAAAGATGTCCTAAATTTTAGCATGATTTTGGCGATCTCTAGCCCATCAATTATTAAAACTTCTCATTTTTTTAAAGATATTATTTTGAAATATTTTCTCCAAATTTTCTTAGTTATATAATTTTATTTCTTATATTAAAATTTTAATTCGCACTTTCAATGGAATTATTGTTTTTGCATAATTAATTAACATCGATTTTTAATTCGTTTGGTGCCGCTTTATTCTTTCGTTTCCCATATCCTCCCTCCCTCCTTTTTTTTTATCCGAGGGATACATTTTGACAAATGACTATGGCAGTGTTTTTAAAAAATTACATATGTTCTTTTTTACATATTATTTAAATATTATTGAATATTGAATCTTATAAATATAGTACCCCCAGTTAGTTCTTTTTAAAAATAATTATTACTCTTAGATAAGTTAATATTTTAAAGCTTACTAATAAAATTATTATATTTTTTTCTTATGCAATTACTTTTATAAATATTGAAACTTTCATGTTTTCAGTTTGCTCAGAGGAAAAACATGAAACTCAAATTAGTATATATTGAATAAATTGTTTACAATTTGAAATTATGAAATATAAAAGGTATGAATACCTTTTTTTAAATCTATGCAACTTATGAAAAAATAATTTCATTTTAATTTGCAGAAATCATTAAGGAAAAACAAACAAAATCACGCTTTCATAATTTTTATTTACTCATTACTAATATATATATAGATATTTGTAGGATTCAGGAATCACTGCTATTTAGAATCACGCACATTTAATTACATTTAGGACGGACAATTACATTAACATAAAAGAAATTAACATTAAATAGATTTCGTCGAATACATCGCAGGATTAATTCACATGTTCCGTCGCGTCTTTCGTTCAGAGACCCGTCTCGTCTCACACGTCTTGACTTTCGTTCAGACCCGTCTCGTCTGTACTCCGTCTAACAAGCATCAACACCTGTTGGCCAGCAGATGGCGCTCGTCATCAGGCGTTCGTCATTACATTCGGCGATTCTGACGTCTCTTTCGTCCTCGAAAGTTAAATCAAAGTAGAAAAATCTGAAAGAATAAAAAAAAGAAAACAGTATCTGGATAAACCAATGAACATTTTTTTTCTTTTAGTCTGAAGACCATGCTTTCATGAAATCAACTGCTGTGGAAGTTGTATTTGGTCCGTCATGACATCCATCTTTTACCACGTCATAGCGATCCTTAGGTTTAACCTTAACAATCCGATACGGTCCATGAAACTTTCGTCTTAGTTTGAGTGCAGTTCCAAACTGCGTCCGTTGTATGGCCACTAATTCACCAAGTTTGTAGATGCGGGCCACTTTTCTTCGTTTGTTGAAACTTTTGCGATTCTCTTCTTGCATCTTCAAAATGTTTTCCCTTGCTTCTTCTCTCATATTATTTTGATCTTCCATCATTGCTTTTGTGTATTCTTCTTCCAATATTTCCTTTAAATATAAATCTGTTGTATCTTTTAATTTTACTCCAGTTAAAAGCTCAAACGGGATAAACTTTGTACTTCTCGAAATTTCTATTGATTATTTTCTGCACTGATGCAACATGTTTATACCATTTGGTAGGGTCTGTTATCGAGAGTTTTGATAGAATGGGTATTAAAATTTTATGCATTATTTCAATTTGCCTATTTCCGCGAGGAATTCCAGTGCTAATTTTGAAATGTTCAATATTTTCATCCTGACAGTATGTTACAAATTCTTTTGAGGTAAAAGCTGAACCTCTGTCTGTTATTATTCTCGTCGGATTTCCAAAAGTAGAATGTTGAAGCTTAAGTTTAGTTATTGCATCCTGAGTAGATGTTGATTTATCCGGATACAACCAGACAAATTTTGTAAAAGCGTCGACTATTGAAAAAATATGCTGGTAGTTCTTATTTGTAGAAGGCATAGGGCCAATGAAATCGATGTGATATGTACTTAAAGGCAAATTTTCTTTTCGGATGGGGTTAAGGAAACCTTCACCCTTCCCACGTTTCTTATTACACAGAATACACTCCACGCAATTGGCAACCACACTTTCTATTTTTGACCTCAACATTGGTATGTAAAATTCTTGCTTTAAAATTTCTTCCGTCTTAGCCACAGCGTAATGTCCTTTATTGTGAATTTCTCGAATAATTTCTCTTTGTAATTCTTCTGGGACTATGAGAAATTCTCTATCATTATCGTATTTGTATAAAACTCCATTTCTCACAGTGTGTTCACCGTCTTCTTGATTATCTATCAAAGCTTTTAATTTCTTAAGGAATTCGTCCTGATTTTGAGCATTGGTTTTTTAGTGGTCCCTTCACTGTATGAACGAGTAACAACAAGTATTGTGTTTCGACTAAGAGAATCTACGTGCACCATTTGTTTTCCCGATCTGTGAACAATTTGGTAATCAAATTCCTCTAACTGTAAAGCCCATCTTGCAACTTTTGGTGTAAGATCTCTTTTATTCATAGTTTGTTGAAAAGCGGAACAATCAGTCACAATTTTAAACTTAGAACCCAGTAAGTAATGTCTAAATTTTTTCAACGCTTCGATTGCAGCCAAAACTTTTAATTCATAGCTGCTATATTTTCCTTGTTGTGGAGATGTTTTTCGACTAAAATAATGAATAGGATAAAACTTATTGTCGGTTCCCTGTTGCAGCAGCACTGTTCCGAATCCCTAACTGCTAGAATCTGTATGGAGTTCTAAAACTGATCCCTGTTGATAGAGTTGCAAAATTGGCTCCTGATTTTAAATATCTTTAAGTTTTTGAAAAGTTTCCTTTTGTTCAGATTCAAGTAATGCAATGTCTTTTCTTAGTAGATCACTAAGCGGTTTTGCGATTTTTGAATAGTAGGGTATAAATTTCCGGAAATACATAGTAAGGCCTAAAAAGCTTTGTACTTGTTTAGCAGTTTGTGGTTGTGGAAATTTTTGTACAGCTACCGTTTTAGATACAGAGGGCTGTATAGTTCCGTTTTGGATTCTATAGATTAAAAATTCTATTTGTGGTTTTAAAAACTGACACTTCTTAAAATTAAACTCCATACCGTACTTTGATGCAACCTGTAGAACACTTTGTAATTTTTCTAGCCCTTCTTCCTCGGTTTTGGATGGTATAATAATGCCGTTCATATAAATCAGTACAGTTCCGTTTAGCATCAAATTTCTGAATATCACATTAATGTAACGCTGAAATACACTCGGACTATTGGAAAGTCCAAAAGGTACTTTAAGAAATTCCCACTGGCCATGAGGTTTTACAAAAGACGTAAATTTTGTCCAGAACAGTTTTTTTTAAATCACTAATAAAAACAGTATGTTGAACAATATACTTTTAAAGCAGAACATTTATGAAATTTTTTTAAATGCTAAGTTACATTGAATGAATATCATAAAAGAAAAACATACAATACAGTAAATTTAATAAACAAGAATAAGGTCATGATATATATATATATATATATATATATATA
>JAPMOR010079402.1:592545-657095 GCA_026543865.1 Argiope aurantia | reverse complement strand
AATATCATTACATATATATATATATATATATATATGTAATGATATTTTAACTCTAATTTCAATTTAATTAATTTTCAAGATTTTATCTTAATTTAGCCCATAGTAGCTTTATTCTAAAATATTCTCTTATTTCGTGATCCAATTCCACTGTCTCTACTTAATTAATTCAAGAGAAGCTTTGTTAAATTGCAGAATCAGCTAAAAGTCTAACTTTCCCACATTCTGCGTGAAGAGGCAAAATACCGCTGATGAGGCAAATTCTTTTTTAAAATCTCCCTGTGTTTCCCCTGCCTTCTCCGCGTGTGGAACGAAAATCCCTATCGAAATCTCGTAATATATTAGCACTATGAAGAAAGGTTTTCCCTATCAAAATCATAGGTTATATAAGACCAGGGATAAAATGTCCAAGAGCTTTTTCCTCATTCCTTTTCTCTGTCGTTCTGTGTGCTCATTGTTTGTACATATGCCTGCTTCTTAAAAATGAAAAATGGGATGAAGATGGATTTATGGTTGGGATATTTTAACAAAATTTGTCAAGAAAATAACAAAAATCATTTGTGGAAAAGTAAAAATATTGCTAAATTTCTAAAAGGGTCAGCTTTAACACATTATATAAATAGTTGTTTAAATATTAATAATTTTGATGATTTATGTTGTATATTAACTGAATAATTTATTCAACCCAATATTGTTAATTTTTCTGACTTTTCACAATTGAAATTTGATTCAAAAAATGCTAAATTAGTTGATTATTTCCATCAAAAATTAAATTATGGCAGACAGTTAGGCCTTAACCCACAACTAATTTTAGAAATTCTTACTGATGGACTGCCAACTCAACTAAAACAATTAGTTAGCATAAAAGCTCCTAATACCCCTACAGAATGGCTTACAATAACAACTAAACTATTAAAGATGGAAGAATCTTCAGAACCAAACCCAGGCAGGTGTAATGAAACTAAAATCAGAATAAGGCAACCAGCCCCTTTTACACCTAGGCATAATTTTAATTATAGATTTCAAAATTCTTTTACTCCTCGAGCTCCCAATAATTTTAGACAAAATTATCATAATTCAATAAGGCCACGTCCCAATAATTACAATAACTATAATCATAATTTGCCTTTTCAACAAAGATTACCACCTTCTCCATGTAGAATTTGTACCCAAAAAGGTATTCAAAGTGCTTATCATTGGACCCAAGTATGTCCTTTTCATCAACCCCAAATTATGACAAATATTCCAATAACAGCCAATTTAACTTCCCCGTGCACAGAAGTTCCTCTTGGCTGTTCTCAAAATCCTGGAACAAGAAAAAATTCTCCTAATGAGGCCCCTGGTCCAGCACACTGGCAATTATGAGTGTCCGGACACATCTCAATTTTACCAAGTCTAGCTAACTTGGACAATGTTTATAACCCTTATAGTAATATAAATATTGTTATTGACACAGGATCCACTCTTTCAATTATATCTGCAGATATTGTAAAAAAACTTAACTTGACAAGAAAAAATGTAAAACCTATTAGAGTCAAAAAAGCTCATGGAAATTTGTGACATATATTAACCCAAATTTGTGGCATATATTTAAAAATTGGCCAAATAAATAAGAAAATCAAATTATATATCATGGACAATCCTTTACCATATATCATTTTAGGACTGCCAGATTGTAGTTTATATAAATTAATTATAGATTGTGACAAAAATAAAATATTTCAAAATGGAAAAATTATTACCAATTTGCATACCAATAATAATTATATGTCTTTACATATTGTTGAAAATAATAACACTAGTGATAATAAGGTCATGGTAGTGAATACCTTAGAGGAAATTTTCCCACCTCTGACTGTAAATAAACTATCTGAACCTGTGTTATGTCTGGTGTCAGAATATTCTCATGTGTTTGCAAAAAATAAATATGATGTTCGTAAAATAAGAATGGAACCCCTTAGAATAAATTTAACATCTGATTTACCAGTTTCACAAAGGGCTTATAGAACCTCTGCTACTGATGAAATTAAAATAAATAAGCAAATTAAAAATTTGTTAGATGCAGGCTTAATAAAAGAATTTACTAGTAACTATTCCTCTCCTGTAACATTAGCATATAAAAAAGATGAAAATAGAAAAAGTTGTCTTTGTATTGATTATCGTAAAATTAATTCCCTTTGCAAATCTGAGGCAGAGCCTCGCCCTAGAATAGATACCTTATTAGATAAATTAAGAATTGCTAAAGTTTTTTCAACTTTGGATCTTGCATCTGGATATTGGCACATACCCTTGCATGAACAAGATAAACATAAATTGGCATTTGTAACTACTGAAGGTTTATATGAATTTCAAGTCCTACCTTTTGGCTTTAAAAATGCACCTGCAATATTCAACAGAACTATTCGCAGAATTTTAAATAAACATAAATTTTCAAATTTTGCATGTCACTATTTTGATGACATAGTAGTTTTCTCTAATTCATTAGAGGAACACTATGATCATTGAAAACAGATTTTTCAAATGTGTGAAAAAGAAAGCATTAAATTAAAATTTTCTAAATGTGTGTTTGCTCAAGATAAAATTAATTTCTTAGGGTATGAAATCAAAGAAGGATGCATTTCTCCTGATAATCATATTATTGAGAGTATTAAAAAATTACAAATGTCAAGCAACATTTGTCCAAAAAATGTCAAGCAACTTCAAGGCTTTCTTGGCTCTGTAAATGTTTATAATAAGTTTATTCATTCTTATGCTAAAATAAGAGAACCCTTAAATAATCTTCTTAAAAAAGATGCACCATGGCAATGGACAGAAGACTGTCATAAAGCTTTTGAATTGTTAAAAAATAAATTGATTACTAAACCAGTATTACAATTGTATAATCCTAATTTACCTCTTCATATTTTTTGTGATGCATCTCAGGTAGCCATAGGAGCTGTTCTAAAACAGCCTGACTGTTCTGATAAATTACATCCTGTATCTTATCATTCAAGAACTTTACGATCTTATGAAAAAAATTATTGTATAACTGAATTGGAATGTTTAGCAATAGTAGATGCTTTTGATAAATTTTATTATTATTTACATGGGAAAAATTCATAATTCATACTGATCATGCTGCTCTTGTTTAGCTTAAAAATGTAAAAAATTTAAGGGGAAGATTATTTCGTTGGTCTTTAAAATTAAGCATGTTTGATTATGAAGTTAAATATTTAAAGGGAACAGCTAATGTTGAAGCTGATATGTTATCAAGGCATCCTACTGCTGAATATCTCCAACATTCTGTGAATTTATTGGAATTAGATGAGATAAAACACTATCAAAATTTAGATAATTTAGATGGTACTAAATATAAAAATATTAATGATGTACTTGTAGTTAAAAAGAAAAATTTATTTAAAATAGTTGTACCTTTTTCTCTTAAGAGAAAAGTTTTGCAAACAGCTCATCAACAATTTGGGCATCCAGGCACTCAAAAAATGATAAATTTAATTACTCCTCAGTATTATTGACCCCATATTACTAAAGATATTGCACTTTTTGTTAAACATTGTGATATTTGTCAATTAAATAAAAAGAAAAGGCAAAAAAGATTTGGCTCTTTACAGGCTGTGCCCCCTACAGATCGTCCTTTTGAATGTCTTTCTGTCGATACTGTTGGTGGATTTAACTATTACAATTCAACAAAAAAATTTCTTCATATAGTAATTGATCATGCGACTAGATATGTTTGGGCCTTTCCTTCCAAAAATGAAAATTCTGAAATTATATTAAAGCAAGTTTTCCAAATTCAGGTTCTTTCCAAATTAACTGATAGAAATGGTGCTTTCACCTCATCTAAATTCAAACATTTCCTCAAAAATTACAGTGTCAAGCATCTTTTAAAATCTTCACATCATCCACAAACTAATGGGAAATGTGAAAGAGTTAACCAATCAATAGTAACTAAGTTAAAGTGTAAAGTTAATTCTTCTCCTACTAAAATTCCTTGGACTAAACTTTTAGAACAAGTAATCAATGAATATAATTTAACACCTCATTCAGTTACAAAATTTCCTCCTGCATATTTGTTATTTGGCACTTTACCTTATCCTCCTCCCTTAACTCAAAATCAATTCTATCCTCCAGTAGAAGAAGTCAGAAAATTAGCTAAAGATAATACAATAAAATATCATGATAAAAATAAAATAAGATATGATGCTAGATTTATAGATTTTCCATTCAACCTGGTGACATTGTAATGTATGAGGAATTTAATCACCCCAATCTTAGAAAATTATCTCCAGTATTTTCAGGTCCATATGAAATAGTAACTAAAATTTCAGATGTAAATTATGAAATAACTAAACCAAATGCATTAACAAACAAGGCTACTGATATTGTCCACGTATCAAAATTAAGAACATATTACCCACCAGAAAAATTAAAATTAAGTCATGAATAACAATTTAAATAAAAAAATCCTTTTATTTCCCATGTTTCTTCAACATAATCCCCAACTTAGGTTGGCCCGTTGTCTCCACTCGTAAGAGTTAGTTTTTCTTTTCTTCATGATGATGTTGTGATAGGCGCCATCACAAAATACATTCAAATACTTCAATCTTATTGAGAAGTGAGTATAGTGTCAACCTCACAATTAATTTCTCTTTCTATTTTTATCCTGGATATGTTGTTCTCCACTTGGAAATAAATATTCCTGGATGAGAGTAGAGAGAGAATAAGAATTATGTCCCTCTTCTTGATGTCCTAATTTTAGGTCATTAAGTTTCACCCACTACTAGAAATTGATGGACAAGATTTTACTATTCACCACTAATTGGCTAACTACTGGGTTAAAGTTTTTCTTTTACAATTAGACATTTTATGTCATTTGTTTTTGAATATTTATGTTATAAGAGTATTTTGAATATCATATTATTATTTTCAGATTCAAGTGTTATATACAAAAATTAGAACTGTGTTAATATATTACTATTATATAAATTCAATTTCTTATTCCAATATTTTACACTCAATTTGATCATTTTGGTGAGCCGTGATCATGGCGGGATTTCGGTTTTGAACTGAATAACGTTTTTGAGGAATGGATAAATTGTTTAGGAATAACCGATTTTGAAGATTTAAAGCAACTAATGGTCGTTGACCAGTTAAAGAGTAAAATACCAAATGACGCACGCGATCATTTTCAAGACGATCTGCCTAAAATAAAGAAAGTAGAAGATTTGGTTAATAAACTGGACGAATATGAAGCTGCACAAAGTCACCTTAAAAAGGAAACAAACAGAAATTGGCGTGTTTTTGAAAACAGAAGTAAATTTGATATCGCGAAAGAAGCTAAAAATTCACCATTACCTTTCGTTCGTGCTCAAAAGAATTTTGCTGATGATAATTACTATAACAAGAGTAATAATAAATGTTTTAATTGCAATGAGGCTGGCCATAAATAAATTAATTGCAAGTTTAAAAACAAAAGATTGAAATGTTTCCAATGTGGTAGATTTGGCCACAAAGCCAGTATCTGCCCGCAAAGAGTCAGTATCTCTCTAATAAAGTGTATATTCGTAACTCTCCAAAAACTGTAAATAAGCTTAGTAAAAATGTTGAAATAAATGGTGTAAATTGTGATGCATTAATTGATACTGGAAGTGATATTACTATGATTAATTATGATTTTTATTTGAAAATTGGTAAACCTAATTTAACGACTGATAATGTGAAATTAGCTGGTATAAGTGGAGATAGCATTACTCCTCTAGGTTTTTTTATTGTGATATATTAATTGATGAATATGTAATATCAACTAATGTGTATGTGTCAGAAATAATGCCGAACGAAATAATCATCGGCATGGACGTATTAAATAATCTAAGCTTTTCATTCCAAGAAAAACAAATTTCCATTCATGGGGAAAAAGCACAAATAAATTACACCCGGCTGGTGAGAAACGAGGTGAAGGTCGTATCACTACGTTCTTCGGAGCTGAAAAGAGACAGACAGGCAACTATTTTTGCTAAGACTTGCAATAAAATAAATACACATCCTCTCCCATACTTCATTCATTTAGCGGATTCGATAAACTATGATGAAATCGGCATGAGTCATGTAAAAAACTCTTGAGACAGGAAATAAATCGTCTTTTAAATAAGTATTCGCCAAACAAAACAAAAAGTAGAGAGTTACAAATGAAAATAATACTGAGCGATGATATTCCGATTAGTCATAACCCTCGAAGGCTGCCTTTTAAAAAACAAAAATTCGTTGAAACTCAGATTGATAAATGGTTACAGGACGGGATAATAAAACCCAGTTCTTCAAATTACTCTTCACCTGTGGTTTTATGCAAGAAGACGGACGATATTTATGGGTTATGCATTGATTTTCGTAAGCTAAATAAAAAGATGATTAAAGATCGGTACCCTTTACCCCTCATAGAAGATTTGCTTGACAAACTTGAGCAATCAAAAATATTTACTATTTTGGACTTGAAAAACGGATTTTTTCATGTAGACGTAGAGAAAGATAGCACAAAATTTACGTCTTTTGTAACACATAATGGCCAGTGGGAATTTCTTAAAGTACCATTTGGACTTTCCAATAGTCTGAGTGTATTTCAGCGTTACATTAATGTGATATTCAGGAATTTGATGCTAGACGGAACTGTACTGATTTATATGAACGACATTATTATAACAAACAAAACCGAGGAAGAAGGGCTAGAAAAATTACATCGTGTTCTACAGGTTGCATCAGAGTACGGTTTGGAGTTTAATTTTAAGAAGTGTCAGTTTTTAAAATCACAAATAGAATTTTTAGGCTATAGAATCCAAAAAGGAACTATACAGCCCTCTGTATCTAAAACGGTAGCTGTACAAAAATTTCCACAACCACAAACTGCTAAACAAGTGCAAAGCTTTTTAGGCCTTACTAGGTATTTCCGGAAATTCATACCCCACTATTCAAAAATCGCAAAACCACTTAGTGATCTACTAAGAAAAGACATTGCATTTACGTTTGAATCTGAACAAAAGGAAACTTTTCAAAAACTTAAAGATATTTAAAATCAGGAGCCAATTTTGCAACTCTATCAACAGGGATCAGTTTTAGAACTCCATACAGATTCTAGCAGTAAGGGATTCGGAGCAGTGCTGCTGCAACAGGGAACCGACAATAAGTTTTATCCTATTCATTATTTTAGTCGAAAAACATCTCCACAACAAGGAAAATATAGCAGCTATGAATTAGAAGTTTTGGCTGCAATCGAAGCGTTGAAAAAATTTAGACATTACTTACTGGGTTCTAAGTTTAAAATTTTGGCTGATTGTTCCGCTTTTCAACAAATTATGAATAAAAGAGATCTTACACCAAAAGTTGCAAGATGGGCTTTACAGTTAGAGGAATTTGATTACCAAATTGTTCACAGATCGGGAAAACAAATGGTACACGTAGATTCTCTTAGTTGAAACACAATACTTGTTGTTACTCGTTCATACAGTGAAGGGACCACTAAAATAGCCAATGCTCAAAATCAGGACGAATTCCTTAAGAAATTAAAAGCTTTGATAGATAAGCGAGAAGACGGTGAACACATTGTGAGAAATGGAGTTTTATACAAATACGATAATGGTAGAGAATTTCTCATAGTCCCAGAAGCATTACAAAGAGAAATTATTCGAGAAATTCACAATAAAGGACGTTACGCTGTGGCTAAGACGGAAGAAATTTTAAAGCAAGAATTTTACATACCAATGTTGAGGTCAAAAATAGAAAGTGTGGTTGCCAATTGCGTGGAGTGTATTCTGTGTAACAAGAAACGTGGGAAGGGTGAAGGTTTCCTTAACCCCATCCCAAAAGAAAATTTGCCTTTAAGTACATATCACATCGATTTCATTGACTCTATGCCTTCTACAAATAAGGACTACCAGCATATTGTTTCAATAGTCAACGGTTTTACAAAATTTGTCTGGTTGTATCCGGTTAAAACAACATCTACTCAGGATGCAATAACTAAACTTAAGCTTCAACAGTCTACTTTTGGAAATCCGACGAGAATAATAACAGACAGAGGTTCAGCTTCTACCTCAAAAGAATTTGAAACATATTGTCAGGATGAAAATATTGAACATTTCAAAATTTGCACTGGAATTCTTGTGGAAATGGGAAAATTGAAATAATGCATAAAATTTTAATACCCATTCTATCAAAAATCTCGATAACAAACCCTACCAAATGGTATAAACATGTTGCATCAGTGCAGAAAATAATCAACTGTACTGTTTCGAGAAGTACAAAGTTTACCCCGTTTGAGCTTTTAACTGGAGTAATATTAAAAGATACAACTGATTATTCAAAATTGATATGTTAAAGAAATATATATAAAAAAGTGAAACATGCATATAGTAATGAAGTTGGGAATAAAAATTATATAATAAATGCTGATATGGAAATTGATTTTCAATGAAAAGACCTGTATTTATTAAAACAGAAATCACTGAGGTGCACAATGGTATAACATATTATGATAACAGTCGTTATGATTCAGTTTTAATACAATAAACTATTGACATTTCATTTTTAACAATAGAAAAGTTGTTTGATATAAATTCACTCTGAATTCATCAGAAATCTGCAAATGTAATTAGAAAACTAGTAATATTCACTTCCACCTAAGTTTAGTATTATAGCAGTTGTTATTTTTGCAACAGGAGTTTGTTTACTTACATAAATTAAATTTAGATAAGATTTTGTAGAAAAATGCAATGTAATATTCATGTAAAACCTTCCAAGCATATTCAAAATTATCAGAAATTTCATCAAATGTGAATAAAGTAAATTAGAAATGCACTCACGATTTTGTGTTTGATTGTTTTTGACATCAAATCGCTTACCGATTTCTTTTTCTTTGAAGAGATTTTCTAACAAATCACTGGAACAGCTATATTTAATAAATGGACACACACTGAATAAATTCTTCAAAATGATCGGAGCATATCATCTACTTTGAAGGATTGAAAAAATCTATACCAAAGCTATCAACCCAAGTCAGGATTGTTGAAAGGAAAATAAGAAAACATTTTATCATGGCAGTCACTCTTGTATTTCGCATTAAAGCATGCATCCATCAGCACACCAATATTTCCTCTGTTAACAGATAATAAGAGGAAAGAAAATTACTCAAAAATTATAACTTCAAATGTAAACAAAAAATTCGATTCATACTTGGCGGAGATCGTTAATAGCAGACTGATCGAGGAGAGCGACGTGGATGAAACTTAAATGCCATGCGCAAGAAGTACATGACATGTGACTTTTATGGCACGTGAATTGACGCCATATACCTGTGACTGTTAGCTCTCACTTGTCGCTTAATTACTCGAAGGGTGTAATCACATGTGGAGAACTTTTTAACGTTCCAATAGAGGAAATAAGTATGGAACTAAAACCACAAGGAGTGGCACATGTATGCCAGATTAATATTAGGCGGGATGGACAACTCCTTCCCACGAAACACTACATCCTTACTTTTCACAGTCCCAAATTACCCGAATTTTTATATATAGGTTACATAAAACTACCGGTCCTACAATACATACCAAACCCTCTGCGTTGCTTCCAATGTCAGCGTTTTGGCCACTCTAAGGCTAACTGCCGCGGGACCCTAACTTGCGGCCGCTATGCAGAAAAGGGCCATGATAGCCAGCAGTGTTACGCACCAGAAAAGTGCGTAAACTGTGGGGGTGATCATACTTTATATTCTCGAAATTGTGAACGCTGGCAGTTAGAAAAGCAAATAACATCAATTAAAGAAAACCTACCCAACCCTGAAGCTAGAAAAAAAGGTTCTAACTCAAACTCCCACACCCGGCTTAACATATGCATCCATTGTAAAAAACTCCTTTTGTGCAAACTGTTCCTGTAGCAGCTGTGTTAAATACACCTCCCAAAACAAAACTACAGATAAATAATCTGACTCTGAGACCGATCCTCATGTAAAAACTACTATTCCTGAAAATATCAAACATGTTAGATCTAAATCAAATACAAAGTCCAAAAATTCTTTAAAGCTAAAGCTTGCGAAACGTGGCCTTTCAACGACGCAGTTGCTGTCAAAAATGAAATTATCAAAAACACAGAATTCCGTCGTACTGGGACTGGCGACGAAGGTTATCGTCCAAAAGGATTTAACTTCCATTTTTGGTGATACACTCAAATATCCCGATACCATAGCCCTCCATCCATCTGAAGGGGATGATGAAGAATTAGAAATTATTTGCGATACTCCGTCAACTCAAATGTCTGGTCTTAAACTTTCTCCTAATACGAGAATCTCTTAATGGGTACCTTCCTCTCATGGAACTGTCGCGGCAATTGTTCCAAACTTACTGACACCAAGTCCATCATCAACAACTTTCATCCCATTTGTCTTGATGTTCAAGAAACCTTTTTGACACCAAATATTCCTATAAAATTGCGCGGTCATAATGGGGGTCAATTCATGTGACGTAAAAGTCACATGTCATGTACTTCTTGCGCATGGCATTTAAGTTTCATCCGCACCGCTTTCGTCGATCAGTCTGCCATTAACGTTCTCCGCCAAGTATGAAGCGGATTTTTTGTTTACATTTGAAGTTATAATTTTTGAGTCCTTTTTTCCCCTCTTATTATGTGTTAACATAGGAAATACTGGTGTGATGATGGATGCATGCTTTAATGCGAAACACAAGAGTGACTGTGATGATAAAATGTTTTCTTATTTTCCTTTCAGCAATCCTGACTTGGGTTGATAGCTTTGGAATAGATTTTTTCAAGCCTTCGAAGTCTGTGATATGCTCCGATCATTTTGAAGAATTCATTCAGTGTGTGCCCATTTATTAAATACTAGCCGCCTTTGGCGACCAGCCGGTTCGCCAGTATTACCGCTCGCTATAATTTTCAATTAAATACTTTAAGTAACTGGTCTCTTAAAGGATTCTCAAACAAAACATTTTTAATCTTCAAATTTTGATAGTCATACCAAACTTATACTGTTTAGATCGTTTCGTACAATTTACTATATATATTTTGCTAATTTGTTGCAATTTACGGTAAAACTTCAACTTTAATTAAAAATGTAAATGACGAAATTGCAATTAATATTAAGATATTTTTTAATAAAACCAAGCATTTTATTTTATTTATCATCTTTATTGTTATTTATTAATTATTATTATTATTGAATATGAGTATTGCAAACAGAATCGCTCGGTATTTAAGTCTTATGTTAACTACAAAATATTTTTCATAGTTTATGTAATATCTCAAACAATAATTCAACAAAAATTTCTGAGATTCAGTATAAAATTCAGTTTTTAGTTTTGCTTAAAAAAGGATTGAAATGAAATCAATAATAATATTTTGTTCCTGCTTATAAATATATTTCAAAAATTATGAAGTCTAAATTTAATGCAGTAAGGTATCATATTCTGATAAATATTCTGGATACACCAAATTTTAAATAAATGAATGAATGTTTCTATTTTCCACGATCAACTAAGACTTATTTATGAAGTTTTAAATGTTAAAAATTTAGAAAAACTCACCATTTTCATAATCTTAGGCCAATTAATCTTGAGAAACCTGCACGCTTATTGGCGTATTTTCTTTGAAACGATCGATGAAAAATCTAAAATTATCCTTTTTTTTTATTGAATAGTGATATTCAAATCTTCATAAATCAGTCAGTTTAAGTGATTTGAAATTAACTTTTAAAAGTCATAACTTTTGAAGTTAACTTTTAAAGTGATTTAGTTGATTGGAAATTAACTCTATGACCACCATAAAATCTGTGCTTTCTCTTGTAGTGTATGCATTCTCCTTAATATCCAATCGAATAAAACATCACATACAAAAGAACTAAAATAGAACCAAAATAGAACTAACACATCAAAAGTAAACATAACATTTCAATAGTTGCCAAAAACAAAAGAGAGAAAAATGCAATTAATAAGCAGACGATATTTAGAAAAGTACAGATATTTAGACTGGAAAATGAAATTATCTGAAATTAAAAACACGCACAGACGATATTTACAAAAGTAAAAATATTCAAACCTGAAAAGGAAAATATATGAGTTATTCCATCAATAAATGCCATAAGTTTGTTTACATCTTCATTATTTTATGAGTCATTAAATATCAAAATGGATCCGGGACTGAATAAACACCCTGTATAGAGAGTGTAAAAGATCATAAATAATTTTTCTTGAATTTATTTTTTAGAAAAAATAATATTTCATATTTGTTTCATTTCCTACAGACATGTGACGAAAATTCTATTTTTGCAGATTTCATTTCCAAAAAGATTTAATTTATTTTCAGTTAGAGCTTTAATCAATGTGATGGCAACACTTTGAAAAAAGCTATTTTTTTCTCCTGAATGCGAAACGTGCTTAATCCTCATTTTTATTTTTGACGAAAAAAATTATTGAAAAACATAGTTAAAATATTTATTTAAAAATTCATTAAAAATAGAAATTTAATTTTAAGATTAAAACAGTAGTATCATTTAAAAGATAAATTTTTTATCTTTAACTTCATGTAAAAATCTTTTTTGTGCGGTAATATTTTCGGCAGTTATAGCAGAAACACGTCAAAATTTCGCTTAATTTTTAAATAAATAAAATTCTAGTTAAAAATTCGAAAAAATAACCCCCAGGTGCACATTCCCGGCCTCCAAGGTATACACGTGCCAAATTTGGTAGCTGTAGGTTGAATGGTCTGGTCTGTAGAGCGCCAACACACACACACACACACACATTGAGCTTTATTATAAGTATAGATATAGATATAGATATAGATATAGATAGCTGTTATAGCCAGTAATTTGTTAGAAAAACTCTTCGAAGAAAAAGAAATCGGTAAGCCATTTGATGTCAAAAACAATCAAACAAAATCGTGAGTGCATTTCTAATTTACTTTATTCACATTTGATGAAATTTCTGATAATTTTGAATATGCTTAGAAGGTTTTAGAATGTTTACATGAATATTATATTGCATTTTTTTTACACAATATTATCTAAATTTAATTAATGTGAGTAAACAAACTCCTCCTGCAAAAATAACAACTGCTATAATGCTAAACTTAGGTAGAAGTGAATATTACTAATTTTCTAATTACATTTGCAGATGTGTGATGAATTCAAAGTGAATTTAAAACGAACAACTTTTCTATTGTTAAAAATGAAATGTCAATAGTTTATTGTATTTAAACTGAGACTGACTGTTATCATAATATCCTGTTATAAAACTGTGCACCTCAGTGATTTCTGTTTTAATAAATAAAGGTATTTTCATTGAAAATCAATTTCCATATCAGCATTTATTATATAATTTTTATTCCCAACTTCATTGCTACATGCATGTTTCACTTTTTTTTTCTTTTCTTTTAATCTATCAATTTTGAATTATAAAATTCTGTGAAAGCATAAGTGTCTCTTTCAACTCCTCTTTATATCCTATTTAACTTCTCTCTTTCAGTATATATATATATATATATATATATATATATCATAACCTTATTCTTGTTTATTAAATTTACTGTATTGTATGTTTTTGTTTTATTTTATGATATTCATTCAATGTGATTTTTATCAATGTAACTTTAGCATCTAAAAAAATTTCATAAATGTTCTGCTTTAAAAGTATATTGTTCAACATTATGTTTTTATTCTTGATAAAAGAAAACTTTTCTTTAGTATCAAGGATGTTTCTGTTGAATAAAATCGATTTCATCATTTACATTGACATTCTTGCCATACTGTGTTTATATTATTTCTAAATGTCTAGAAAAATAAATGTTGGTAAATAATAAATAGTTTTTTTTTAGTTTTTTGAATTAGTGAGTACATTGAAACATATATTTGATCATATTTTTTCAAATAATTATTACATATATTTTATCTCTCTCTCTATATATATTTGTAATGTGTAAATAAAAATTATGACAGCTTGATTTTGTTTGTTTTCCTTTAATGATTTCTACAAATTAAAATGAAATTATTTATTCATAAGTTGCATAGATTTAAAAAAAGGTATCCATACCTTTTCAATTTCATAATTTGAAATTGTAAACAATTTATTCAATATATACGAATTTGAGTTTCATGTTCTTTCCTCTGAATCAACTGAAAACATCAAAGTCTCAATATTTATAAAAGAAATTGCATATGAAAAAATATATAATAATTTTGTTAGTAAGCTTTAAAATATTAACTTATCTAAGAGTAATAATTATTTTTAAAAAGAAGTAACTGGGGGAACTCTATTCATAAGATTCAACATTCAATACTATTTAAATAATATATAAAAAAGGACATATGTAATTTTTTAAAAACACTGCCATAGTCATTTGTCAAAATGTATCCTTCGGATAAAAAAAGGGGTGGGGATATGGGTAAGGAAAGAATAAAGCGGTACCAAACGAATTAAAAATCGATGTTAATTAATTATGCAGAAACAGTGAATTCCATTGAAAATTCTAATTAAAATTTTAATATAAGAAATAAAATTATATAACTAAGAAAATTTGGAGAAAATAATTCAAAATAATATCTTTAAAAAAATCAGAAGTTTTTAATAATTGATCGGCTTGCGTATTATTTACTAAACAATAGTTTCGTCAAAATTATCGGCAGACATCACAACAGGCGCAGAACGGTTGAAAATTGAACAGAAGCGGTTTGTTAGGTACCTGACACGTGACCGTGCATTGACCCCATTGTGTTTGGAAAGATACAGACATAACATCTCATCCTTCTGTGGGGCTCTGTATCTTCCCATCAAATATGTATCCGAGCACGCATCTGAGCTTGCATACTTCTCTTCAGGTTGTGGCCGTACATGTTCATATACGAACGTTGGTCACAGTCTGTTGTATTTACTTACCGCCTAGTGATGTCATTTATCAACAAGATCTGGACACCCTAGTGGACCAGCTTCCTTCTTCTTTTATTATACTTGGCTATTTCAACGGACATAGTACTTTGTGGGGTTCGAATAGTACAAACTCTTGTGGGAGACATATTCAGCAGTTTATTGCCAATAACTGTCTCTGTTTACTTAACACCGAAGAGAAAACATACTTCCACGAACCCACACGTACCTTCCATACTCTTGACCTGGTCATATGTTCTCCTGAGCTTCCGCCGCTGCTGACGTTTACAGTGAGCAAACATCTATACAATAGTGATCATTTTCCTATCATTGTCTCCCATGCTGATAGCGGTGGTGCGACTTATTGTCATCCAAGTTTTCTATTTCAGCTGGCAGACTGGACTGCTTTTTCACAATTAGCAGATATCACCGAGACTATGTTCCGAACTGCAGACATTTCGGAAGCTGTACAATTTGTCGTTGAAACCATAATAAATGCAGCAAACAGCAATGTCTCAAAAAACTTCACCACGTTTTCGAAAATTTTGCAGACCATGGTGGAACGAAGCCTGTCGCGACATAAGGAACAAAAACGACTATGGAACAAATTTCGAAGGTACCCGACAACAGAAAATCTTGTAGCCTTTAAAAGAGCCAAAGCGCTAGCTTGCCGCATTCGACGTCGTAGTCAGAGGGAATCATACATATCGTTTGTTTCTTCCATTAACATCCAATATTTCTAGTAGGAGCTTGTGGGGAAAGGTAAAAGTTGCTAATGGGATTTATAATGAATCCTCCATTCCTGTATTAAAAACAGGAAGTGAAATGCATTCCGCCCCATTAGACGTAGCCAATATTCTAGGCAGAGCATTCACACAAGTGTTCACAATCGATTCTTATAGTCCTGAGTTTCTGAGCGTTAAGAATCCCGCGGAACGGTTGCTTTTGCATTTTAATGACCTAAGTACGCATTCATACAACTGTAAATTTAGGATATTTGAATTAGAAACGGCCTTGTCTCAATCCCACAATACAAGCCCCGGGCCAGATGGAATCACATATAATATGCTTCGTCATTTGAATAAAACTTCACTTTCCAATCTGTTGTTGTTGTTGTTCAATAGAATCTGAATAGAGCAGAAATACCCAATGCATTGGTGCGAAGCTATTGTGATTCCTATCTTAAAACCTGGCAAAGAATCATTAAATCCTCTGAACTACAAGCAAATTGCTCTGACGAGCTGCCTTTGTAAGACCTTTGAAAGCATGGTCAATGCTCGTCTAATCTATGAATTGGAGAAACAAGGATGCATCCCCCCACAGCAGAGCGGTTTCCGTAGAGGTCGCTCTACATTTGACAATATCATTTTATTGGAAACACAACGCTTAAACGCAACGCTTTTGTAAAGAGGAACCACCATGTCTCCATATTCTTCGATATAGAAAAAGCATATGACCGTGCCTGGCGCTTTGGCATACTTTCAACGTTTTTAACTTTGGTTTTAGGGGAAACCTGCCCATATTTTTACACAACTTTTTATCACATCGGACCTTTAGAGTTCGTGTTGGGACTTTTTAACTTTTATTCAATCTGAGGGAGTTCCACAAGGAAGTGTCTTCAGTGTCATACTTTTTATCATCCATCTTAGTCAGGTTTTAACAATTTTACCTTCATCTGTACATGCCAGCCTTTACGTTGACGATCTGCAGATCTCATGTCAAGGAAGTGATATTAATCTGATTGAACAGCCGTTGCAAACCGCCGTAAATAAACTAGTAGCTTGGTGCGATAACAATGGGCACACTATCTCTCCGGAGAAGAACCGATGTGTCCATTTCTGTCGGAAAAGAAAGCTTCACCTCGATCGGAATATACATATTCGGAATATTCCAATTCCTGTGGTGAACGAAATACGGTTTTTGGGAGTGATCCTCGATCGGAAGCTCACCTTCCTTCCACGCATCTTTTATTTGCGGAAGAAGTGTGAGAAGTCCTTGAACATTTTGAAGGTGCTTTCCAGAACATCCTGGGGTGCCGATCGGACCTCCTTACTACGTATTTATCCAACAGTAATTCTTTCCCGAATCGATTATGGATGTATGGTGTATGATTCCGCCTGCCCATCAGTTCTGCGGCGACTGGATACTATTCACCACTCTGCATTGCGTATCTGTTCTTGGACATTTCGTACTTCTCCGGTTGAAAACATCTACGTAATTTGCCATCAGCTACCCCTTTGTTTAAGGCGTAAAAAATTGTCCGCTCTATTTTATTTTCGAACTAAATCTATTTTGAATCATCCCTTGAGCCACATGCCATTGCCAGCTAGTCTTCGTCGACTTTATAATGCGCGTCCCTCTCATATCCTTCCATTTTGTGAGATAACTAAATTGCTTTTGAATGACTCGGACCTTAACACTGCTCATGTTAAAGTTTTTGACACTTTTAGTTTTTCACCCTGGGATATACCGCAGTTTTCGTTTTTGAACCTTTTCACTGGATTCGATAAGGCATTAACTGCTGCAGTTGTTTTTCCAACAGCTCTTTTTATATAATCGCTATCCTTCCTTTGTGCCAATTTTCACGGATGGCTCAAAATCGGATGGTTATGCCGGTTTCGGCATCATACTTCCATCTGATACACTCAGCCACCGTCTGCATAATTACTGCTCAGCTTTTACTGCTGAGTTGGTGGCAATTTTCTGCGCACTTCAGAAAATTTCATCTTATACTCAGCGTAAACTTATTATTTACATTGATAGCATGAGTGCACTGGAGACAATTTCGCATTACCACAATCGGATACATCCGATTGCCATTAAAATTTTGTTCACTTTGCGACTGCTTCAGAATGATGGGTTTTAAGTCATTTTCTGTTGGGTTGCGAGTCATGTCGGTATCTTGGGAAATGAGAAGGTAGACTTCGCTGCAAAATCTGCATCGACTTCTTTGAGCATGAGCCTTCCCTTTAATGATGTTAAAAGGTCCATTGCTCATCATTTCTCTTCTATCTGGCAAAAATCATGGGATCTGCAGATTGAAAATAAGTTACATTTTATTAAAGCGGACATTGTTCCTTGGCCTGTTCATCCTATACGCGCTTTACCCACAAACATCTCATATATTTGGGGAAAATGCGCCTATGTGCAACAGCTGCCAATTTAATTTTACTATTCGGCATATCTTAATTGAATGTCCTGTCTTTAATTCATACCGTGCTCGTTTTTTTACCTTGTTTTCAACATTGCAGGACTTAGTGGGTGAAAGATACCACCCAAATATTTTTAAATTCTTAAGAGCTATTGGCTTTTTAATTGGTATATAGACTTTTTAATGATTCTTTTTGCGTTGAACATTCCTTTTTGTGTATTATGTTCGTTTCATCATTGTATCAAAATCTCATGTATCATAGATTTTAAATTTTAAGATGTTAAAACTATTTTCACATAATTTTTTTTGATTTTTTCTTTGTATGTCCGTGTTAATTAAATAAATGGGTGTTTTTTTTTAATAAATTTTGTACTTTTACCATTTGATTGGTGCAGTATAGCCAATTATTGCTTTTGTGCCAGTAAAACACACAAAACCAAACCAAACCACAGCAACGATTGACATAAGCTTTTGAAGTTATTGTCAACATCGAGGCGATTGCTCTCAGAATGGTTGATGTGTTGCTTATTGCTTAAGTTTATACTTTCGAGGCCCACATGAAAATGAATGCCAAATTCTGTTTGCAGGAAATGTTACAACTCTGTATAATAAATTCATCTGCTGACATATAAATATATTCCGATTTCTTTTAAAATATTCTAATCTTTCACCTGAATTCATAATGGCATATCATACTTTCTGAACAGATGTAAGCAATCGGTTTGTAGATGCATAAATATGTATTAAAAAAAACTGCCGTATGCTTTTTTATTCTAAAGCCAAAACTTATGACATATGCTTACATTAACTAGCAAACTAAACAAAACTTATGACAAAAATATCTTTCAATGCCCTACATTCAGAAATACTTACTACTTCTGCCAATCACTCATATTTTCTTTATTAATCATTTTTGCTTTATCTTTATATTTATAATAATTTATATATTTTTACTAATACATAATACTCTATTTATTAATCATCCTCAACATTTCTTTGTTTTAAATTATCTTTTTCAGTTTGCTTCTATTATGCTCAATCTCATGAAGTGCAATTAACCATTGGAATTGCCATGTAACTATTATGTTTAATTGATATACAACAACAAAAAAATCTTGTTGATTAAGAAATAAAAATGACTTTTTGCATAATAACAGCTTAAATAAAGTACAAGACACGTTTAGCCAAAGGCACTTCCTTTTTCATAAAATTGTTTTTCTTTTAGTGGTATAATTAGGGCAGGGCAATAATTAGGGGTCACAACATTAAGAAGAAATTGGAAGAAGAAAAGTGTTCTTCTTCCCAAGATTCTTAAAGTTTAAAACATTTTTCAATAAAGTGAGAGAAAATCTAAAGAATGTAATCTTTTTGCTACTCAAGATTCTATTCAAACCGGTTTTCACAAAATGAAATAACAAATATCTCTTATACTTTTACTAATATTAATATTAGTTTATAGCGATTTCATAATCAAAACTTTCAAGTGAGTGGAAAGTTGAATACAAAAGAAATTTCTTTTCAAAGATTTGTGCGATGGGGTAGATGATGAGACAGGAAGATGAAAATTTAGAATCGATTAAGGCCAAATACTTCAATGGTATAAAATGGCCTCATTATTCATTATATTTGAATATCGATTTCTCTTGAATTATGAAATAAATAGAAAGAAGAGTATCTTTCTTATTTTCTATCAACATAGAATGAATTTTTTCCTAGCATCAATAACCATCAGTCACTACGCCACTGATCAAATCACTCATCAACATATAGAATTCCGGTATTTTCAAAATCAGTTATCTCACCACACACGATTTTTTCTTCAGTTGGAAAATTTCCGTCAAAGAGCACTTTAAAATGTAGCAAAGGGGATCCATATTAGATTCTTTGTATGAAGGTTGAAAAACAAGTTGAGTAGGGTAATTTTTTTTTGAAGGAAACTCTAAATAAATAGTTTGCATCTACTCATTTCGCTATAAGGAAATAAATTCCGGAATTTTAAAAAAGAAAGTATAGTAATTACCCCTTGTAGTATCACGAATGTAACTATCAATCATTTGTACTGATAATAAATAACGGGGAATGGATTTCCCTATCTAAAGACATAAAATATCCACCGCTTCTAGTGATATCCAGGTGATTCGGTATTAAGGTTTCATTAGGACCAATCAAGAAATTGTTTAGTTTGATTCGTTATATTAACGTCCCGTTTTAAAGCAACACTAGGGCTATTTTAGGACGGACTTCGTACTTTTCAGCCACAGTCAGATGACGAGGACAACACCTGAGCTAGCACCCCATCTCCAAACTTCCACACCAACACCAACGGGAGGGCGTTTGGTTCGGACGGATTTAGAGCGCACCACAGCTGCTTACACGGCGGATGTTCGGTGAAATCGGGTCTCGAATCTGAAACCCTTCGGTTCGGAAGCCGAGAGCTTAACACCAGACCATCGCGGTCTCCAATCAAGAGAATGCCCCCCCCCCCCCCGATTCATTGACGGTTGAATCTTTCCAAAGATGGTTATGCGATCTGGCTTAACGTTGACGCAAATTGGAAAAACTACAAAGGAACAATTCTACATTCACTGATGAATCGAAGAACGCATGAAGACAATGGCGAAAAGAGGAAGGAGAAGAGAAACCATTATCAGTCCATGTAACTGTGAAAGGTCTAAGAACCATAAGAAAATATTAAATCTTTTATTGAATATTATTCATACGGAAGGCTTATCCAATGAATGTTTGATACCTGAATAAATTTCAAAGAAAATATAAAAAATTAAATAGTCAGGAACATTTTCAATTTTATACATCGTACCGAGTTTTCTGTTTCTAATTAATACGGATGATGCAGAGGCTGCGGAGGAAATTTTTAATCGGGGGATGGGGAGGTGGATGACCATACCAACAAATTTTCTGATTTGTTTTAAAATTACAGACACTAATTTCATATTTATATCAAGGTAATTAAATATTTAATTATAATATCTAATTTATGCATAATAAATAATTATTTGCAATAATTAACTATTTCTATGGTTCCGGGGAATAAGAATTATACGACTGAACGATAAGGAATAATAGAAAATGTATAAGTGGTATAATCTCACACTAAATATACCACCAAGATACAGGAATTTTTCTTTGTACATTATTTAAATTTTAAAACAAAATAAGACAATAACCAAAACAAACGAAAATTATGTTTAAGTTGGAATGCTGAACGTTAGATACGTCAAGAATTAAACTTACTTTGATTAAATTGATAATGCTGGACAATATATGAAGTGAAATCGATCAAATCAAATTAGGATTTTCTCAAAATCAAACTTGGCTTATTCACAAAGTATTAATTATAGTTATTGCTTCTATTTTCAGAGAAATAAATAAATACTCATCTCTAATAATTAAGATGAATATTTATGTGTGTGTCAGTTTATGTGTTGCCAGATCATTTGACCTTTAGCTACAAAATTTAGCACATATATATCATAGAAGAAGAGAATGTACACTTTGGAGCTAGATTAAAAAAAAATTATTAATTTTAAATTAAGCTGAATTTTGTTTTTAGGCGATAGCTACCGAAAATATTATTGCACAAAAATTTTACAACACATTAAGTTTTTTAAAAATGCTTTTAATGATACTGCTTTAATCGAGCAAATTTTCCCAGGGAGATGACAAGTTCAACTCTTCGAAATTCTCTCCAAATTTCGAGTTTAAAATAACATAACCAAGTTATAAAACTAAATTTAATAGTTGAAAATTATTAATTGGGAAAAAAACAATAAAGGTAATTCACATAAACACATAGATTTCATTTTTGTTTAAAGCTATGAAACCATGAATTTTTTTAAAATTAAATTTGAAATTTCAAACTAAAAAAAATGTACAATAAGAAAATAAAAAGAAATGATAGAGTTTTTGTCTCTAAGCAGAAACTTTTTGATTAATTGACTAAATTAAACAAATTCAGTTTGATTTTCTCAGTTTTAAAACAATATATGAATTTAAATTTGTGATGAAAAAATGATACACTAATAAGATTCAAATCCTGGTTGAGCTATATTTCTATTCATGATATAATTATTTCTTTAGGTCTCCATATAATCTTAACAAATTCTGCAATTCCTTACCGATACAAATGTTTTTGAAATATAATTTCATAATAAGCTTACATGCACCAATTCCTTTAAAACAATATGAGTACACAAGTACAGGCTTTGAATAGTTAATTTATTTAAGTCAATCACAAGTTTTGCACAGTTTCTGTTTGCTTCTCTGTAATAGATATTAATGTATTTTAAGTATATCTCTTCTTAAGCAAATCATCTTTACAAATAACATATTTTTTATTAATTCTTTTTTAAATATTCTTCAATGTGAAAAAATAATTTTAAATATAAATATAAAGGCTGGGATTCACATGAAAAAACAACAAATCTTGCACATTTCTTTATTGGTAAATTGCCATAATTTAGATCTATACTCTTTCAAAAAAATATTATGTATATTAGTTTATTCCCTTTTAGAATTATTTAATTCAACTCAATTAATTTCTTTTTTTTTTTGCGAAATTTTAAAATAAGCAAAATAAAATCGTTTCAATCACACTTAGAAATACTTAAGTCATTTTCTCTTAGGTGAAAAATTTTGATGACTAAATAAAACATGTCTTTGCTGCTAATAAAGGAGAATGTTTGCATCTAAGTATAGTAACTATCTAACTGGCACTGTTTGAACTTAGAGTAACCAAATTTGATATATACTAAATAAGGTGGAAATGTGCATCCAGGAGCGATATTTGATATTTTAATTAAAAATTAAACGAAATGTTTTGGAGTTTTTTCACAATAACACGCAAAAATATTATAGTACAAAATTAATTTTCATAGCATTTGAAAATTAAAAAAATTATCTATAATGTTTCACTGTTTCGTCAAATATTGAATCAATCGACTTTCTCTTATTCTTGGAAAGATGACAGATTTTGTTTAATATCTGTGTTATTTATAGAATAAATGAAGAAATAATGTTATAATAAGTGAAGTTAGAAAATAGATGAACCAGGTAATTAAATTTTTAGTAGCTCTATAATGTCATGAGACTAATCTCTATTATAAAAGTTCATGTAACAATGAAAAAACATAAATAATAAGGCTTTAATATCTGTCATTCTAATGTTTAAAAATAGTTTGTTGATTGAAATATGTATATGAATTTTTCTTGAAGAGATATAACTTAAATTAGATACAACCAATAATCATAGTATGCTAGCTGGTCACTAAAGGCGGTTAGTTTATAATAATATAAGTAGACCAATACATTTAAAAAATAAAGCATGAGTTTGTCCATATTTCTACATGCTTTTAAAAATTACTTGTTTCATGTTTGCAAAGAAGACATTTTGCAACTGATTTTTCATTCACAATCTTGATGATTCAAGTTTTGAAATTTTGTACACTCGTGTATTCTTAATGAGAATTCATTATTTTAATAGTTTAAATATCAAATTAAATAGATTAAATTTTGACTTCATATGTATGGCATTACCTGTAGTTAATTTGAGGGAAAAAACAGAATTTATTATTTTCATGATATTAATAACAATGAATTATCAATTAAATATGAAAAGTAGAAAATAATTACAATAAAAATCTTTTTTTTCTACCAAAAGTATTGTTTTAGGAACTTCCTATTTATTTGCAGATATAAATAATGATAAATTTCATAGTGAAGAGGCTTAAAGCTATTTCCAACATTAAATTCTATTCTATATTTCTTTTTAACACTCAATCTCCACTAGAAAAAAAATCTAAAAATTAAATTTAGTAAATAAAAAAATTGTAACTCCTTTTTTATATAATAAAAAATGTATACAATACAATTTATATCACAAAGTAACATTTTATTCATACAGATATGGTACAGAATATATTTTTATGTACATTTCTCTTACAAAGATGCATACCAAAAATAATAATAAACGATCGTTCCTGAGATTGAATCAATGCTCACCAGAAAAGAAATGTATATATTTTAAATTTCATACTTTTTTCCAACTCAGTTAAGCAGATATATCGAGTGCTGACAAATACTTCAAAACAAACAAACAAACAAAAAATAATGCAATGCTTTTTTATAGGAATATTTCTTTATACAAAAAAAAAAAAAAAAAAATTCTGAACAGTATTTATGTTTTAATTTTCAACGGCAACAGGTTTGGAAGCGCAAGCTTGACGAACACTCATTTCCTGTAACAGAGAATAATCAATGTAACAACAAAAATCATAGCTTAATATGCAAAAAGGTAAGAATACAACAAATTAATTTTATAGTTTAAAGTTATGCTAAATTTAGCATGACTTTGTTCATAATAAAAAGTTTCAAATTCAGTTATATTATTATACCAAGATATTAGGTAGCAGCAGATTCCAAAGCTAAATATCACACTTACCCATGTATCCAAAAGTGAAGTGATGGAATATTTCTGAGGCATGGTGCTTAAACGTGTAGAAAGTACTTGTTGTATATTTTGAAGAATTGATGTAGATTCTGAAAAAAAAAAAAAGTTTATTTATTATGTTTTAGATAAAAGTGGGAAGGATTCAAAATAAGGATAAAGAAAATAATTTTCTTTTACTATAAAATAAAACCTTAATAATAGACTAGTTAATGTTAAGTAAAATTACTGGCGAGAATATATACCATATTCATCTTTAGTTGTGTAGCACTGCGGAGGTTTTTCTGGATAATTTTCAGGAACTGTTATGTTAATAGATGGTACACATGGAAGGTTTTTGTCATCTAAATAAAATAAGAGTAAAAAAAAAATATTTATAAAAACAATAAGAATCGCACACACAAAAAAAGAAAAATATATATATCTATTTTTTCCTCGTTATAGAAGCTATTATTTCAAATAACTGCACACAAACTGGGGGAAAAATCAAGTCAAGTCTGGTCAAGAAAAGTATTAATTTTTACACCCATGTCATATTTAAAAAGTGAATCCTAGGGTATCAATATCTTAATTTCAAGGTATTCCTCAAAATGCATACCTAAAGTATCTTCTTACTCTCCAAATTTAACAAAAAGAAATAATAATAAAGAACTACTAATGTACTGACCAAGAAAATACATATCTGCCAATAGATTGAATCAGATTCAATCAAAAATTTAAGAGAAAATCAAGAACTTTTTAAACATATTATTTACAGTATAATTTGTTTTATGCTAAATTAATTTTTAATTACACCAAATATAAGTTGTCTCAAAAAGTTAGCTATTAATAATGTAAAATAATAATAATAATAGTGTAGATTTACATAAATATAACATTTCTCAGATAATCTAAATTTTTCTACACTGAAATTTTTTTCGATTTTTGGCTTTTTCTTAGTATGCAATAGAAGTGGAAAAAAAATGAGCATGCAAATAAATTATTTCAACTTAAAAATTAAACTTACCTAGTTGACAAATGAGATTGACAGTCTTAGATCCAAGGTGTTGAACCGGATCCAATTGAACTTTAAATTTTTGATCAAGTCGAGCTATTTCACCTTGAAGAGTATCTGATATTTCATTAGAATCTTCTTCAAACTTCCTTTTCTTAGGTGTAGGAGTTGTATGTCTAAAATAATTAGAAATAAAAAGAATTTTCATTAATCAAAAATTAGTAAAAACCAAATAATTAGCCAAAAACATTTATTTACATTTTGAAAATATTACTAGTTAATAAAATTTGGTATAAATAAAATTCAGAATTCTAAATTTTATATAAAATGATTCAAAGATAGAATTATATTCCTTTCAGGAATTATCGTAAATAGCTCAATACTGATTATGAAGACAACTTCAAGAAATATGAAATTGAATTAAGACACAACTGCAGTATCTAGCAAGTTTATAAGAATATGGAAAAAGAAAATTTAAAAAAAAAAGGTATTGCCTATACAGATTATTCTATGCCTTAAACATCCAATTAGATGGGCACTAAAATTTATTACATATTGTTACAACGATTTTGATTTGGTAACATTTTTGGCACGAAATGATTGTTTGAGAAATGCAGGGTATTAATGTTTGGTTTTCGAGAAAAGGCAAAATTCCCAGAAAGTTTAATTCTTTACCATCCTAGGCAATAAAATAAATAACTTCCTAGGAAGACTCCCATTAGAGTTACCCATGCAACAGAATAAATAGGAATTTAGGGACTTAATTTATTTGTACTATTATATAGCTTAAGTACATATTATTGCAATTGAGGTATATAAGCATATTTATTTCTTCACACATTTGAATTTATAACTTTTTACAGTAAATTATTTTAATTCAAAAAATATGCACCATCATTTGCATTAAATTTCCAAGTAAAAGGCATACATGGTGGAAAATATTATTCAAAGAATATGCTAAATAATTCTGCAATTAAAAAAAATAGCTTCAAACGTGCTTTACAGAAGACACTTTTAGCTATAATTGTAAAAGGATCAAACATAAGATATTTATTCTACAAAACTTAACAAAAAACTTTAAATTAAAAAAATTTGTAGTTTTGTAAATAAAGATAAACAAAAATGAAAATAGGACTGTGTGAGTATAATGAAAAAATATAAACTGAGAGAAAACTGAAAAAACATGGAACAGATATGAATATAAACAAATCAAATAAAAGTCTATCCTGAAAAAAAAAATGATTTATATACATTATTAAAGATCAAAAGAAAAATGGTTTAAAACAAAAATATCATTGAAAAATAAAAGATATTTTCATAACAGAATTGGTGATGCAATACAATTAATTCATAATTTTCCATTTAAAATCATAATACTGTAAGATGATATATAGAGTGCATTAAAAAAATGTTGAAAGCATGTTACACAAATGCTTTCAAAATTTTTATTTTGCAGAAGTTATCCTCAAGATCTGATTTTCGAGAGTTGCATGTGAAATTCATATTATACTATCATCTCAAAAACAAATGATATATTTGTAGTAGAACTCAAGTATTCATAAAAATGCTAACCTTTAGAATATGATAGTAACCTTTCATCACCAAATCAATGAAGATTCTGATAAAATCCAGGATACCCATTCATAAAAAGTAACAGAGAACTATCTATTCCAAAACTGATAGTTTATGATATATCTTTAATGAGCTTTATAAAATCTTAATAATGCAAAGATTGTATTTTGCATTAAAATTTCATGCCAAGCATGCTGAATTAAATAGGGGAAAAAAAAAGATTTTTATCATAGTTAGCAGCAATGAATCTACTTTTCATCTACCAGATACTAGTATTTCATAATACTTGCAAAAAGCAAGGGACAATGAATTCTTTTACATCAGTACTTAAATGGAATGCAATTGCACTAATGTTAATGTGCGATTCCTCTTTTCAAAAATAGAATAAACACACAGACACACCAAAATAAAAGAGATCACTACAAAACATTGTGATAATTACTTGGAAATGGTAGAAATTTTCATTATATATCCCAAATTGAAAAATACAATGCTTTTAAAGGATAGTATCTTTTTGCTGACCAGGTTGTGCATATAAGTGTATAATTGAATATTAGACGAACAGTCCATAATAGTTCTATTCCAGGGTTACCTTATTTATAAAAATATGGTTATGTTTAAATTAAACCATTGCATTCAGAATTACATGGGTATGTTCAATGAATATAAGGATGATTTAGTCTATACTTATATAAAGCTCAATGTGTGTGTATGTCTATTGACGCTCTACAGGCCAGATCGTTCGACCTACAGCTACCAAATTTGGCACATGCATACCTTGGAGGTCGAAAATGTGCACCTGGGGTCCCTTTTTTTGAATTTTTAATTAAAAACTAACTTTTTTCGCCACAAAACCTTTTCATTTCTGTACCGCCAAATGAACCAGGCTTCATTTCCCCCCCCCCCCACTCTAAAGCGGTTAGGTTTAACATATTTTCAAACGATTCTGTTTATTTTCTTAGTGTTTGATGCATTTAAAATTAAACATTGTTAATTAATCGATCTTTCAGATTCATTCTGAAATATTTTTGAATTAAAATAAAACAGAATAAAGCAAATTAAAAATTTCTAATCTGACTAGCATTATCCCAACTGGCGCAGAAAATTCACACATGCGCATGGTGTTCTGATTGTTGACTACTCTATTTTCAACGGATATGGACTTGGTTTTGAAGACTTAACCTGTTTGCGGCCAATTATTTCAAATGACTGTTTATTTTCTAAGAGTTTGATGCATTTTAAACTAAACATTGTTAATTGATCTGTTCCTGATGAATCTGCAGAAAACTTCTTGAGATATTACATAAATTAAGAAAGATATTCTTTAGTGCCCATAAGGTTTAAATACTCAGCGACTCTGCTTTCAGTATTCATATTAAAAAATGCTTCATTTCAGTAAAAAATGTTCTTATATTAATTGCAATTTAACCTTTTCCACTTTAATTTAAAGAATAAATTCTACAGGAGCTAACAGAAAATTAGAGAGATACATATTACATTATGACTGAAGACCTTTATAATATTATGAATGAATTACATGATTATCAAAATTTGAAGCTTTAAAATATTTTGACGAAGAAGCTATTAAAATAGGAGTTCCATAAAATATTTAATTATTGAAATTTTAACAAGCATTAAGATTGGCAAACCGGCTTGTCACCAAAAGCGACTAGTATCTAATAAAAATTATTGTAAAAATTGATACAATAAATAGTTTCCAAAAAATTAATCTTCAATATTTACACCTCAATAAGCAATTATTTTAACTATCAAAAGCAAACAACTTCAAAATGATGTATCATTTCAAATCCTGTCAGAGAGGAGACTTTCAATAATAAAGAGGAAAATTTTTGCATCCACTTGGAAGAACTGTAGCAGAATATTACCATAAAAATTAAATTTATGGATGTGCTATCATAAACTGAGGGATCTTATGCTGAAATTTATTAATGTAAGAATAGATTGTTAATAGATCAAACCATTTGAAATCAAACCTTCTTTCTTTTTATTTATTTTATATCACAATATTTCCTAGGTACTTTTATTATATTGAAGTCAATTATTCATCATTAATATTATATAGAAGCAATAAATTTTGTATTCTTTGCATTTTCTTGAATAAAAATATATAATGTGAGAAAAAAATTTTACTCATAACTTTTGCAGAATTCTACAAAACTGCCAATTGTTTTTTTCTCTTTATTTCCAGAGTTAACAGTGAAGATTTCAGTTAAAACCTTCATAAGGCAGTAATATATGTAATGAAAGTACACATCAATAAGCTGATTTATACAATATATTATGTTGAATAAACAATATATTTTTAAAAACAAGTATAAATATTCGATATATCGAAATGCATATGGAAGCAGAAAGTACTGCAAAAATACCAAAACATGTGCATTGTATATTATTAAAAGTATCATAAATCATCATTTCAGAAATTGAAAACACTCTTATCAACAGATTCCTATGAATAATATTCATTAAGAAATGTTAAGTTTATATTTTAGAAAATGGTAAATCGATGCATTAGATGTTAAGAGGTTGTAGCCCCCCCCCCCATATGCTGTTTTAAAAATCTGGGCAAAAATGATGAAAACATACATTCAAAACAAAAGTACATTATTCAAAATTCATAGAAATACCCAAAATGAATAGAATTATTCTTATATTAAAAAAATAATAACTGAACAAAATCTGTAGAACAGACGAGAAGTAATTGGTTTAATGTAAAAAGTCAAATCTCTAAATCTAAGCTATTACATTTGTATGTGTATATAAATATTCATTATACATGTAAATATACTAATGCCTAACTAATAAAATAATTTTTTGAATATATTACCTGACACTAGGTCCAAATAAAGCAGTTATAGGAGGACCAAAAGTTTTAGAAAGAATATGGTTAAACATAGGAGATTTGCTGATATTTGTAAGAGCATCAATTAATGGCTGACATATATTTTGTTCTTGAGTTTTTTGAGGAAATGCAGTTGGTTGTGCAGCTGGCAAAGTTCCTTCCATCTGCAAGAAAGACTGATAGAAAAGAATATTTAAATTAGATTGCTTGCAAAGAATCAAAAAGAAATGGCAGAGGAAAATATATTGGTAATCATACTTACAGGGTTCATCTTTTCCAAAACATGTTCACATTTCAGTAACACATCCATTGGACATCTAATAAAGATAAAAATAATATTAAATATTATCACTGAATAAGCAAAAATATTTTATCAATAAATATTTCAAATTATTATCTCCATTTAATAATTGAAAATTTTATATATATGAATACTTAATGTCAAACATTAAAATGATGCCCTTTAGAAAACAAATAATCAATGGTCTTTCTGATCAGCATTACATGGTCAATTAGAATCATAGTTATTCATTAATAAAAAAAATCACTTTTATAAAATTAATTATTAGGCAAGTTTTTCAATATAAAAAATTGTCTAATCAGAGAAATGATTAATAACTATATAGAGTAACAAAAGCCGCATAGTATAATAATCTTACAAACGAGTTAAATGAATATAAAAAAAACCTCATAGAATATGCTATAAATAATAATAATAAAAAAAACAGTCATACAAAAAAAAATATGCATACCTTCGATTAGGATCAGTTAACAAATCAAGCAGATTTTTCATCCTTTGCAAATCTTTCTTCTTATCTAGAAAAGTTTATTATTATTTAAATTATTCAGATTTTTAATCAATTATACATAATATGCTTATCTGTCTAGCTAAAATCTAAGAGAACTTGTATTTCATTTGTACTACATAATATCTTAATTTAGTTACATTATGGTATTAAAGAATTTTAAGCATACTGTAAAAGAACTTTTAATTATAAATGTTAATATATAAAATAATTTATATTTATATATTTTGAAAACAAAATGATTATGATATTTTATGTATATTAAAAAAACATGTTTTAAAATGTAAAATTTAGAAACATACTTTCATCCTTATCTATCCGAGAAATCATTTTTTTCAAAGGCTCAATGTATTTAGACAGCTGCTTTCGTTTTTCAAGATAACAATCTTCTTGTGGTGTTCGGTTGATAGGACTTGGTGCTGCACCAGCTGGAACTTAGAAAAGAAAGGAGATTTAGTAAAATACTTCACAAAGGGAAAAAACAGAAAATAAAAATGTTTAAATAACTCAAAGCATAATGATTTGTTCTTGTAAATATATGAATAAAATGATACACACACAAAAAAACTATAAATAAAAGCAGCTTTATATAAAGTATTTCCAAGTGAAAAGAAGATTCCGATTATATTTAAAGGATATTTTAATTACTGTAACATGACTAATAGCGGTATATTGAAAGATGCTAGATGCATCACTTTGTGCATTGGGACCCGAGATAAAAAGGGGCTCAAAACTATCTTGACATATATTGCAGTTCAAGGTCAAATGAACAGTCTTGGATAGTGAGTGAGAACCTCAAAACATTTGCATTTGTGATCTCATAGCTGTAGCAAAGATAAGCGATACCTGAGAAAAATATGATTTTTCCCCATATACACCTATACACCTTTGCCCCCTCCCAAGGTCTTTTTACACCATTGTCTCATAGTGTCAAAATACAGCATTGAACACAACACTGGCACTGATGCTCTAATCTTGAACATTTCCTGTCTACACTTACAAGCAGAGTGGATTGCTTCAATGCAAGGTGTAAATAGTAGAAGCAGCTTCCTGAGATGCTAATGAATTTAGTTTCCAACATTGTTCAACACCTACTTTTTACAGATGAACTATTGACCTCTCTCTAAAATTTTCTTAGATTCAAAGATATGGATGTCACATGAAGAAATATAGGATCTGTATGTATGGAGGACTTTCCATCCATCTAAACTTTCAAGATCTTCTTGGTCATATGCAACTTACTATTATGTAAGAGCAATATTATCCCTTTTCAGAGTTTATCGCTATTCTTGTTTTTGATGAACAGTTTAGAACTTAAAAAAAATGTTATTGGTCATTATTAAGTATCAATTATTAAGCTATGTTCTGGTCAGATGATGAATAAAAGTCTTACTTTAGTGAAAAAAAATCAATATTTTTTTCCTGGATTTCATAATAGATTAAACTTTCCATTTGGACAAGGGGAGCTAGAGTGCCATCATTTTATGTTCAATCATCAAACATATAATATTGCAATTAAACACAAAGAGGCTATAACAAATGTCTCCTTTTAATTTTGGATATAAAATTCCTACCTAGAAAAGAGGGGGAAAATTGAATATATTATTTATCATTTAAGAATGAGATTCTTAATTCATTCATGATATGGACTCATCCTTCGTCAGAGCTAACATGAACAGGAACTCAAACCCAAAGGGAATGTAATCATGGGAAAAACCTTCTAACGATGTATATTATATAGCAAGGCTTAACAATGTTCTTGAATTGGTTTTAGTCCAAAGTAGTTCTTGTCTGTAGCAGATGCTGGGTAGAGAGGAAAAATTCTGGGACAACTAGTTTATATTATTATTATTGCAAAAGTTATTGGCTAATATAATGCTTTTAGTGGATGGTAGATGCAGAAATATAGTGGTAGATACAGAAATATAGCAACATCCAAGGTACTATATAAACTTTTTGCCCCAGTCATAATCAGTGTTTGCAAGTGTAAATGTTAATTGGGGAATAGTATTTTTTCTCCTTAACTTCAAAAAGGGATTTAAATGCATTTAACATTTTCTCTCCACAGTAATCCTTAAGACCAGAATCTTGGGCATTAATACCTTTATTGTCCCCCTAATCACTATACCACAAGACGGTATCAACATTTTTATATTAATTGTTTTCAGTTGCAAATACAATTAAGTAATAAATTATTACAATACATTTCTTTATTAAAATAATATTAAGACATTAGTTTGCCAAATATTAAATAAAGTTTGGTGGTGGCAATTGATATTTTATAGTGCACACCATAAAATCCTATTTAACTACGAATATCTTTGATATATTCAATTTTCATCAATATATAGGTTGAAAATTTGAGAAATGAAACCTGTCATCTGCTTTCATACAATATCACCCGTCTAAATATTCTTAAAAGCTTTAAAAAATAAACTGAAATTAACATCTAATTTAGCACAAACAGATGGCAGAAAGATAATTACTAGGTGTGTTCAAAGCACTGCCAGGGGATGGAGCACCAGGAGTTCTGACAGAATAACTTCCTGCAGGTGAAGGTGTAATTTGAGGATTAGGGCTTTGACCATAAACAGCAGGGGATGGAGCCATCTGTGAACTAAAAAAAGTTCATAATTTAAATAGTGACATGACTGAATTTAATTGTTTGATTTATTTATTATAAATTACTAGCAAATAAATAATTAATGGTTACCCCATATTTTGAGTAGGAAGACTAGCAGGAGATGGTACAGCAGGTTGATTGCTACTTGGTCCTTGATTTGGAATCTACGAATGAAATGCACAATAAGTTTCATGTATAAAATTTATAAAAATTTTCAATAGAAAATTAAAACATATGTTTCAAATTTAAAAATATGGTATGTAATAAAAGGATGGGCTTTTTTAAGATCGATAAGAGAAAGAATAACCAGAATAAAATAAGAATTTGGATCAGATCAGCACAAATGCAAAATTTTCAATAAAAAGCATATACCACTTACAGTTGAAGGTGCTGGACTATGTCCTTGAAACTGCGTAGAGAGTGGACTTTGTTGCTGCTGCAGAAACATATTTTCATTGTAATTTCCTTGCATTGGCTGAAAATGCACAAATCAAAAAGTTAAAATTGATGAGAAGCAGAACGAACATAAAAATAATAACATGCTTAGTGAAGCAAGATCAATATATAAATAATATGTGCATACTTACAATTTGAGTACTAGTGACATTAGGAGGTGGCCCTTGCACTTGCTGTCTAAATTTTTGCAAGATCTGTACATTTGGTGCCAGCATTTGTGGTCTTTGCTGAACTTGTTGAGCAGCTAAAACACCCCCAGGTCCTAGAACTAATTAAAGAAACAACATTTATTTATGCAATTTACAATTTCAGAGAGAGAGGGAGATTTCAGAGTATAAAATAACAAAACTCACATCGTGTTTGTTGCATGACCATCGGACTCATGCCTTGAGGATTAATAGATGAAGTCACTACATTAGGACCAGATCCTGGTGCAATTCCTGGGCCCAAAGACTGAACCTGTATTTGTGGCTGAGATTGTGGGGGAGTGGCCATCTGACTTATGGTGCCTCCAGATCCCAAAAGCGAAGCTGTCATTTGTGTCTGGCCTGGTTGAGACTGAATTGTAACAGTTCCACCACTGCCTTGACCAGCCATACTTTTGAGGGCACTCATTGGATCAGACACTTGACCTCCAACATTCACACCACCAGTTTGACCCATGTTAGCCGATGGAACTGCTCCAGTCATTGCTTTCTTAGAATCTAAAGAGAAAGGAGGAAAAATAAATAAATAAACAAAGCTATTTTGGTTATTACTGACAAATTTCTTTATGTGAAATAATTATGTTTTGCAAAGAAATGCATTTTTAAATAGTATCAATATTGGTATCGTAATATTGAATTTCTTGCAAACTTTTTCTAAGCAGAAATGAATAGGCTAACAGCTCACTTAAAATTCACTCATTCACTTCATCTAGCGATCTTAACGATGGTTTGACAGCGAGGACAATATTCGATTAGTCATTATAGTCAAATTTCTTTACATATCGAATATTTTGCCAGGAACATTAAACTTTGACTAGTAAAACAATTTTTTTTTTTACATAAATATTAAGCATACCTACAATAAGAAATTTTTATACCTAAAATTTAAATTTAAAAGCAAAGAACTTTTACAACTTAAATGTATCGACATCTGAGGACCTATATGATTACATCAATTGCAGGTTCATACTATTTTGTCACTTTCAACGATGAGAAATCAAGATACGTCAGAATAAATTTATTGAAAAACCAACGACCAAGTAAAGAAAACCTTAGTTGAAAATAAAACCGGAATGGAAATAAAAACATTCCGAATTGATAACGGATTACATTACTGCGGTGCAGAATTTGAAAATTTTGTTTAGAATAAGGAATAAGAAGAGAAAAATCTGCTGTTCTAACCCGAAACAAAACGCCACAGCTGAATGATTGAAACGTACAATTTTGTAGTTGTCTTTTCATTCAATCTAAATTACTTTCTTACCTTTGGGCAGAAGTAATAAATTGAGCTATTTACATCCGCAACGTTCTCTTTCCAAAAGCATAGTAGAAAATAAAACTCAGTATGGAATCTTTCTTTTTGGAATCAAGCCAAGTGTGCTATACTTTAAAATCTTCCGACAAAAAGCATTCTTTCTAAATAAGCCAAAAAAAAAAAAAAAAAGAAAAAAAAAAAAAAAGGTAAAATTCAACTAAGGTCAAATGAGCACATTTTCATAGGATATTCTACTGAATCCAAAGCCTATCAGACATACGAAAGTAATAATAAGCTATGATTTTAGTTTTATTTGATTAGTTCGAAATCCAAATGCTATCGAATAGCGTAGTATTTATGATTCATACTGAAAATCCAAATTTTTCTATCAAGTTCTGAAAGCACAGAAGATAGTATGTCATCTGACCAACTAGGAATAAGACCGTCATCTGAATTTCAAAATGAAATCGGAAACGCTGGGAAAAGACCTGGAGATCCGAAGGATATTCGATGCCATGCGCCTGGAAGACTAAAGCGTTTGAGATCCGGAAATATAGGTCGACCGAAAAAGCAATAAAAATGCAATGAGAAATTGAAGAAGCTTCATAATTTCGGACTGTTCTGAATTAAATCCTACGGTTGAGGAGGTTTTAACAGGCCTTGATAGCAAAGTTTGGAAACAAGCGAAGAAAGACGAATATGATTCTTTACTTCAAAACTAGCATGATTCTTTACTAGCAAAAACCATAATGTTACGAATCTCTAATGTTGCTTCCCAGCGCGGTTAGTTCCATCGTAGGAAAAAACGTTTTACGATCAACGCAAATGGATGTTGGTTGGATGCCGTATCAGTGACCCTCGGGTTTGATGACAAAATGGATGATACTAGAATCTCCAAGAATTTTGGCAATAGATCAATAGAAACCGAGATATGCTTGATTGTTCGAGAACTTTCTTTGCTCTTCTTCGAAAAAAAAAAAAAAAAAAAAAAAGGCCGGGATAAAGCCAAAAGGAGTCGTATTTGGTATAGAGTCGTATGGCATATCAACAGCGAATTAGTTGGATCAGTCTAGCGAAGCACAAGCGTTGAGTAGAACTCAAGCGATTGGTGAATTGAACTGTGTGCCGAATTTCGGAGTTTATTGTAGAAGCAACATCGAGCCATGTGTGGAGAATCAGTCGCATAGTAATGAGTCGACAGTTAGTTAAAGCTAAAGTGAGGAGACAGTGGAGAATAGCAGGCATTTGGTGAGACCGTAGATAATAGTGATGTGGATTCCCTCCCGCTGAGTTCTGTATGGCCGCTTTGTGTGCTGTGGTTGTAGTTTACTACCGATTACTACTTGTGGGCTGCTGTTTGTTGTAAGTATGCTGATGTGATTTGCTTGTATACGTCTCGGTTGTGTTTTGTCTTCGTGTTAATAAACATCGTTGTTTGTTACTGATGTCTGTTGACTGTGTTACACCATATGCCCACTATATAGCAAACACGTCGTCCGAATTTTAGAGGAATTTTATATGACCGTAACAACAGACTTTAGAGCCCAAATAATAAGAAAGTAACTGGATCAAAACGGGTTTTAAAAACGAAGTTGAAAAAAGATGGGACTGTTGAAAAATTAAAAGCAAAAATTGTCGTAAGAAAGCTTTTCCCAAAACCTTGTGCTATTTAAATGAGAATTTTTCTCCGGTTTGCAAGTTTAAATTCCCTACGAACTGTAATTGAATATGAAACAGTTGAAAACACACTTACTGGATATCAATTGGATTTTATTATGGTATACGTAAAGGGAGATTTAAATGAAGAAATCATCATGAAACGGCCAGAAGATTTTCGTGTTTCCTCTAAAGAAGATCAAGTTTGTTAACTAAATGATGCATTTTATTGTCTCAAACAATCAAGGACAGTGGTATAACAAACTGGGTTTCAAACTAAAATCTCTTGTATTTACATCACTGCATTCCGACAAATGTATTTAACGCATGAAAACATCATCAGCTGAAGCCATCATAATTGTCTATGTTGATGATTTATTGACATTAGCAAACAGAAAGACTGTTTATAAAATAACCGTGATGAGGTAGCAAGAGTCTTCAAAATGAAAGATTTTGGATAATTGCTTAGGAATTGAATTTCATCAAGATGAAAACAGTTTAACCATACAAGCAACAAATTAACCAAAAAGATGTTTCCTAAGAATAAAAAAGAAAAATCGGAAATACAAAATATTTCATTTTGAAATTTAGTAAGATTTTTGATGTATTTGTCGGTCATCACAAGACCGGACATTACTCATGGTATTAATTTTTAAGCCAATTTAACAATAAATAACAAGAGAAAAATTCATTGGCACGCAGCAAAAAGAATCCTGAGACACCTAAAAGGAACTAAAAACCAAGGATTGTTATTCAAAAACAGCAAAAACACTGACAGGGTATCTTGATTCTGATTGGAGTTCAGATGTCAATGTTGGATAAATCATTCACAAGAAATGCCTTCACATATGCTAAAGAGGCTATTATTTAGGAATCAAGAAAACAATGGTAACGTTGTCAACTACCGAAACTGTGTATGTAGCTCTCTCTGAAACTGCAAAAGAGATTATTCACCTGCAAAGATTTCTGTGTGAACTTTGTCTTCAAGAGATTACTACACTAAAAAATGTTGTGTTTACTAACAATCAATACTCGATAAAACTTGTAAATATTCATCATTATTTGATTTAAAATATTTATCTTCTAATGAAATAAATGCCTGCTGATGTTTTAACTGAAAGTTAAATGCTGATAAGAATGGGATAGTCGTAATTCAATTGAATAAACCAATATTTGTAAGTGATAATTTCCTTACAAATTAATATATTCGTTTGCTTTAATTATTTACTGTTCAATTATTACTATTATAATTAACTATATAAAAATATAGTGTTCATTAAAGTATAATTTTTTTTTAATGTGTATTTGTGAAATAATTATTGAGGAGGGAATGTTATTGTCCCACCGTTATGTAAGCTGTGCATGCACCAGACTTTAAACATTTTACGTCACGTCTTCTTCAAGGCAGAATCCTTCCGATGCTCTCCTAACTTTCCTTCATGTTCTAAGTTAACCATTTACTCTAATGTCTTTATGTGTGCATTGCTGTATAAACAAGTGCTTTTGATGTTTTGCAATATTCGCTGTGTAAATTTCCAACAAAGTATCTACTTATTTGAATATTCGTAGCAGACAAGATTTGCACTAAAAAGAGACAGGCATGAAAATCTGGGATTGATTCTCAAAGTAATATTTTCCCCCTGATTGTTGAACAATTTGGGTATGAAAACCGGTAATTGCCATTATATGAATCTTTAATTGGTGAACAAACACAATTTAACTTTTATTCAAACAGTACAATGGTGGGGGAAAATCCACAGAAAATGGTAAGAAAAAGATTAAATTATAATTCAATGGTGGTAATTCAAAAATAAGTATATTTTAAAATCTAGATCCCTAACAGGTCAGTGATTATTTAATTGACGAGAGCTTTCACACCACCAAATGGTACACAACTTATGTATAAAACTAGCTAGGAAACATCCAAGGAACAAAATTATATGCTAAATGCGAATAATTATTTGCATACTTAGATCTTTCTAACTAACACTTTTAAAACAATTAGCGGTACTATTTTTGATTCAAGGCACACAGTTCAAGATTCACAAACCCAGTTACGGAATTCCGTTTAAGTTTAGTTATATTAAAGTCTCATTAGAGCCACTGTGAGACGGACCTCGTAATTTTGAACCTTGGGTAGATGACGAGGATTACACCTGAGACGGCATCCCCTCTCCAAACGTCCGCACCACACCAACATGAGGATGTTTAGCCCGACGGATTTAACGCGCAACAAACAGGACGATTCTTCGGGGAAATGGGATTCAGAAACCGAAACCTACTTGCCAGGCAACCGCGATTACATTCCATTTAAGAAGCACTGTAGTAGAGATTAAAATCGATAGTAATAAAATTTCACTCACTAACTTGAAATTCAATTCTTAATTATAGCTTTTAAAAAGATGAAGCGAGATTTTTTGACAAGATAAACAAGGATAAAATAAAGGCTTTTTAACCGTATCTAGATCACAAATCCCAGGTTCATTCAAGCCACAGAAATTTAACAAGAATTATATATTTCCAGTCAAATAAATTAATAATTAGAAATCTTAATGTAACGATCACTAATTCTGTCAAGAACCTCAGACAGAGATTCATATTGTTCAGATTCAGGTATTATACCATTTCCTAAACAATATGATATAGAAACATACAATTTTTTTTCTTTCCAAAGACTGAATTTGGATTTATTTTTAGCATATTGATATACAATACTGATATGCTTTTATTCTATTTAGCACTAATATAGAAACAATTTTGATGTCTTTATTAGATTTCGTTAAACCAGAAAATAGTCCAACGCTTCGTGAACATGGTTTAGCATTGCATTAGAATAATCTGACTTTCCTAGGTGATTTTAGAGCATTAAATAGCAACAAAAGAGAATATTCAATCAGAAGAAAAATTAATCCCCTGAGACTCACATTTCGCTCACACCACCTGGCAAGCTTTCAAATACAAACGAAAATGCGATAGCAGGGATAAAAAGCTAATTTGGGTTATTATTAAAAGAAATTATTCCAAATCTTATTAGTTTTTATTTAGAAATTATTATTTTATTAAGTACTAATAAAAAAAATTTCTAAAATGAAAACTATTAAAAATGTGACATTTTTGCTATTTTCTTTAAGTACTCCCCCCCCCCAAGCAGCTAATAGTATATTAGAAAAAATCAGCCTAACTGATTAACAAAAATCATATGACAAAAAGAGCTGTTAAAAATTCAATATTCTAATTTCATCGATCATCAATATTTCTATATGCATATTTTAATTCTATCTTAATCTATTAAACACTAACTGTTTTACTGTTCATTCTTGAATTCTAAACCCCCCTCCCCAGCTATTTTGCGCATGCATTAGGATGCGTTTATTTAGTGAAAATGAAGATTCTCCTTACAAGGAAAGGACATGTTTATATTTAACAATAAAATGAACTCGTAGTGCACGCGGACTTTGGAGGCGTAAAACCTGCGGATAACTCGCAATATTGTTGGAAAAAGATATTAATCCACAATAAAATATTTTAGAGCAATTACTGAAAGGGTCCAAAACATTTAAATTACGGTGAACAAATTGAAGATTTAAAATTTCTGTTATTAAAATTTGGTAACTTACATTTTTACAAAATAATTTTTTATGTTAAACTTCTTTTAATATTTGTTATAGAAATTTTTAAATAATATTTTGAGATTAATAAAAGCAGATAATTTCGGTGACATTTAATGACATTATAAGAAAAATATTCTTCTTACCACATATGAAAACTTTTTTTTGGCACTTGAACTAGCCATACAAGTAATCAATACGAAAATTTGAGAAAATAAAACAGTACGTTCAGAAACGACACGGCTACATACACATGAAAAACAAATAAACAAAAAAGTATCTAATGCGACGGAAATCAAGGTCAAAAAGACGAAGAATTTCAGAATTCAGCTCATATTTTCATGTCTCACTCTTTGGAGAGATAGAATCGTCGAAAAGTGGTAATCTCAGGATACTGAAACAAACACTACATTCAGAATATATTTTTAGAGCACCTTAATGTTATTTTTAATTAAATAATTATTTATTCGAAATTACTAATTATCTTTTTGACACGATACAAGTAAATTTTCTTAATTACTTTCCTTGCATTTTTCACTCTTGTTTAAAAAATATAGAATTATAATTAAATAATTTTTTTAAAAAAATCTAGAGACGTAAATGTTAAATACGCAGATATTAAGGGGAATTATCTACACAAGAAATATTTTATACTACAAAATTTTAACATATTTTTTTGTTCCTAATTTTATATATATGTAAGAGATAGTCCTAATACACACACCTAGTTACTACACATGCGCAGTACAAGGAAATCAGAAATAAATAAAAAGTCAGCGCTTTCAGAATTTCCCCTTTTTCAGTGAGAGGCATATATCCCTCCTCCCCCGATATTTGCCTTACATACAAAAAGCAGTAGAAAAATAAATTCACTAGATGACCGAGGGATTTAAATATTACGCTCAAAATTAAGTGATCAAATTTATATGTAGAAAATATTTGAAGTATCGCAGTTTCGTAGTGATTATACATATGGCAAATATTTCCACTAGTATTTCTGTAATTCACTATTTATATTAGAATGTAATTTCTGGAATTCCAAAATTGAAATCAGTCTATTCGACCCATCATAAATCTTTTTCGTTAATAAAATATAAAATTGAAACACATTTTTTTTGTATTAATACTCACTGCAAGGAAATGCTTTGTCACTGTAACCAAGTTTAATCATTTTCCACGAACAAAAAATCTTGAGAGTTACTGACATTGCAACTCGTGTCTTCGAATACATTTCAGATATTTAATCGTGAATGATGTATTACATATTGATTTTTTTATATCTAAAAACCAATTTTCGATTATTACGATATTATTTACTTTCAAGTCATCGTGATCTTTTTCAAAGAAAATTCGACTTATCATTCATCTCCAGTTCAATAACTAATGTCACAGACAAAATGATACGCCATTTGTTATTTACTTGAATTATTTTAGAAATCTCTGTTGATGTTAAACCTCTTTCCGAAATTATGTTCGCTTTCAAAAATCAGTATCGATATAATCAAGTGAATAATTCTTTTAAAAAATGAATTTTAGAAAAACACCAACTAGAAATTAGATTTTCTTAAAATTGTGTTTATAAATATCATAAACATAAGAAGAGTTTAATACAGTAAAAATAGTTAACTCCCTATTAAAAAAAAAAAAAAATCCTATACACAGAAGAGATTTTTTTTTTTTTTTTTGTCATTTTCATAAGGGGGGAAAAATATATTTTTTTTTTTTTTGGTTATATTAAATTATTTTATTTATTTGCATCTGCGTTGCTACATGTAACATTTAATACACTTTGTATTATTTTCAAAAAAAAGTTATGATTAACTTACGGTAAAATCAGCATTTAAGTTTTCAAAATTCGTTTGGTAAAGTTTGTACTTTTTCCGAAAACTTTAAAGTTTGTACTTATCCGAGGTTTAAAAATTGCTTAATGCAATTTTTAATGTTCTCATGTGAATTAAAAATACATGTTTTGAAAAACGAATTTATTAATGCATTCGTCAGCATTCCATCTATAAATATTAAATATATAAATAAATATCGATAATATTAAACGTATTTTTATATTTCCTCATATAGAATTTTTATATCGAATACTTATCAATTAACGATTTGATATAGGATCGCAATAACCTTCGTCACGGTATTAGTATTTGTTATATTTCAAATTTTGTTGAAATTCTGGAGCACAAAGAATTTTTTGATGAAAGTTTCATGACGAATATTTATAATTTTTTTAAATGATGAAAGACATGGAAATACTTTTATGTTTTAATCACACATTTTAAACATTTATTACTTTTCTCTCTTTGATTATAATTAAAATTCATACTTCATATAACATTTGTTAAATTTTCTAAAAAAATATTTATCTACGTTACTTTGATTAAAAAATATATTTAAATTGCTAAATAAAGCGCAAACCGGTCGAGAATAAATAGGGCATTTATCAAATTCCATTTGTTATAATTAGAGTTCATTAAAATAAAGCAGTTTAAATCATAATAATAATAAAAAAATACTTTCGTGTATACTGACAATTCGGAATCTTGCAGAAATTATATAATCTTAGATATTGGCAAATAAGTCTCAAGTTTTTATATGAACCGGATTAAATCCTCCCCCAGATACAAGAAAATTGCGTTATTTAAGTAGCAGAAAAAAGAAGTTAGCATATAAAGGGTTAAGAATTCGCAAACGATTATAATTTTTAATATATTTTTAAAAACAGCTTTTATTGTCAAACAACTTTATTTTTAAGAAAAATCTTTACTGAACAGCATTTCCAGAAGCGCTACTAAGTATAAAAGTGATATAAATAATTTTGTTTAAATATAGAAAACGTAAACGATTGAAGTTTAAATAAAAAAAAATATTAAGCAAATGAATCTTTCAATGGATTTATTTTTAGCATACCAATCCGAGCGAAATTGCATCTCGAATTTTACGAGTTACCCGATTTAATGTAATGCTTGTTTATTTGAATTGAAACACGAAACCTTATCGGATTACGTGCGATTAGTTTCCTCAAAATTAATGAAGGTATTAAAGCTCAATATCCAACGCGGTGCTGCTGAGATCGATCTCACAGGACCCTTCCTCTGCGCAGAAGGCACACAGCGCACCCGCGTAAAAGGACCTCCTAAAAGTTAACCCCTATTCATTTTTCCGCCATTAAATAAAATACGAAATTTCGAGCATTAAATATAAATAACGCATACGAAGAAAGTGAGAAACAGCAGCCACTCTAACGGGGGAAAAAAAGAAAAACAGCATCAGCACAAAAGAAATATAAAACTCAAAAACTAAGCTCCTGTTGGAAGTTTTATCTCGCACACAGGCACGAAAATCCAATCAATACATTTGGGTCAGACCATTCCCTCAAAGCGGGGGAAAGATATTAAAGGGGTGAGAGCAAACATTTTTGTTTGGGTAGATTACATAAAGCGCTAATTGCTTTCATCGGATTAATAAGCGGTAGCTAGCAGTAACTGACGTGTTATTACGTTAAGGGAAAGAGTAAATAAGGTTATCTTACGTGAAACAGGATCGGTGGGAAGGTGGAAGTGGACTCATTGGACCCGTCCGAAGCACAGCTGTGTTATGCCACTCCGTAAAAGTAGCAAAGATTTTTTGGGGGGCAAGGGAGTAAAAAAAGTCTTCAACTTTCACCTTTCAAAACCTCTAAACTTTTTTATATTTTGGGGAGAAACATGGTTTAAGAATTGGACCAGAATATGCAATTTAATTCGCAACGCTTTCCTGAGACAGAGTAAACAGTAATTTAATTAGCACTCCAATTCGAAATTACTTGATAACATGTACAATTTCGGTAAAGTTAAATCTCGACAAAGGATGATTTTCTCATCCAATAAATTTATATAATTTATCATGATTAACTCGTTCGTTCCCATGAATCAAGCTACTGATTCGGACCACTAATAAGACGTTTACTTCTTTGCTAATCTCTTAATTTAGTAATGAAGAGAATACCTAATTACGTAGTAAGTGTGAATTACAGGCGACTCACATGGTGAACAACGTATTAAAACATGAAGATATAGACTAAATATAGATGTGTCCTACTCGCATCAAATTCTACATTGAATGAGAACTTTTGCTGTCACCTGAATATGAATAGGACAGCAGTCAACATGTAGTCGAAAGGTTAAATATTTAAATAATCACATCGATTTTGAATCCTTGATGCTTAAGATTAGCGACCTATTTTGAAATTACACAAGAGTTAAACGCAAGAAATATAATCAGATGATGAGGACGATATCTGAGCTGGCATCTTATTCGCTGAATTACCACAATACGTGACAATGTTACGCGGTAATGTCAAATTTAACAAGCACTCAGGGGGAGGAGGGACAGATCATCAATATATTTGAATTTATAAATGGTGATCCTCGGATTCCAATATCAAGAGATTCTTCGGAAATTCATAGCTTCCACCAAGCTACCGCATGACTCAAAAAAAAAAAAAAAAAAAAAAAAAAAAACCGTGACTTTTTCTCATTTTTTAGTGGCATATTAGTTTAAGGCGTAATATGATTTTTTTACCCTTAATCAAATTTTGCTTTGAAAAGTGAAATATGTGCATTAGCGTATTGCTTCCACGATGGTTTCTAAAACTGGCGTCAGGAGCCCTTCCTCCGTCACTACGGCAATGTCCCTTTCCTTTATAAGCATAACAAAGGCTTAAATATTTAGTGTGTGTTAGGGTTTTACATATAAAATACAATAAAACGTCGATTATCCGAACCTTTATCAATCGAGAACTTTTTTTAAAAATAGAATCAATTCTTTTTCAGAAAAGTATTTCAAAACTAAGTTTTACGATACGAGGGCTTGTAAAATGTCATTATGCGAGAATGACTTTTTATAATTTAAGTTATACAGATCATGGAGGAAATAAATAAAAATTCAGTCCCATTTTAAACCACTTCAATAGGAAATTCCAATTATTTTCATGAAAGAAATTGCAAACGTGTCGGAAAGTTTCGCGTTATTGAGCGAGGGAAATTATTCTTAAGAACACCCCGAAAGAATCAATGGAAAAATGTAAAGGAAACCGCGAAAATCGGGCACTATCCGAGCATCTTCTTATGAATGATTTACTACATGACTTCTCTTATCAAAGATTGATTTTTTAGCAATTTTTCTGATGTGCCATGAGAAGTGTATTTCTTCTTTTCTCTTAATTCCTCAAAAAGAATGGTCCGGACAGAGGCGGACAAATTCCTATCTCAGTAATAAGTTATATGAAGCGGCATTTTTCAGTTCTAAGAAATGACACCCCCTCCGCGTTTCCCCAATACCTTTTTTTTCGGAACTAATTACTATTACAAATCAATGGGAGTGATTTTCCCAAAACTTTCTTGCACTCTATCTGATAAAAGTGCTATCCTCAGCATTAAATTGAGGACCTTTGAAAGAGGGAGTCAAGCCTCATACTAAATTTGATTTATTCAAGTCGTTTCGTTTTTGACTTATAGCGTCTATATGCAATCAAAAGTACAGATCAGCAGACGGTCACTTATGGACAGATTTGGTTTAAAATGTGATAAATATCTACGCTTTAAATGCAAAACCTGTATACCAAATTTCGTGTAACTACGTTGACGCGCTTACTTGTATGCGAAAATACAGACGGTCAACTTTTTGATGGATTTGTTTCAAAATTAGATCTAAACTTGGGATGTTAAATCTGTGTAACAAATTTAACGTTTTATAGTTGTTGTGTTACCTGTATTTGTACAGTCAGCCAAACTTTTCTGTGAATGGACTACACATCAAATTTCATCTATCATGCGCAAAGAGTTTGCCTACGCAGATATAGTTAAAAAAAAAAAAGTGTTTTTCGGATTCAGGAAGATTTTAAACGTGGAGATTCATCAAAATCTCACATTCGAATTTTTTGATGATTACATTACTTTTTTTTTTTTGTAAACTTCATTTACATGAAAGTAAAAATGAATTTACGGTGGACTCTAACAGGTACTTTTGTGAATTATTCATTTAGAGTTATGAAATTTTTTATGTATATGTATTAAAATAAAAACACATTAAATTCCCGAAAAAAAGTTTTTAAAACGAAATATATTATTTTTTAAAAAATTTAAAAGCTATGTAATTTTTAAAAATTTCAAAATATTCCAGGTGATTTAATTTTTAATTTTTTTTCTTATTATCCAATATAAATTTATATAGAACAAAACTGTGCATGATTTTATAATTCCAATTAAATGATAATTTTTTAGAAATATTTTTATGCACGTTACTGAATTTTCATAGGAATTTTATGCTTTTCTGAACAAAAATTGACTTTTAAATAACTAAGAACTCGAAATATAAAATATATGCCCTATTTTCTTTTAATAGCTTAATCGAAAAATTTATTATCAATTCTATTTAATTTCTTTAAAAATTAAGACACCTGAAACAATGCAAAGATATTTAAATTTAATTACAATATCATTTTGAGAAAAGTCACTGAGATGTAATTTTTTTTCCCTTTAGGCCCTTCAAATATTTATTTTATTGAAACATACATTTTAGTTGAATATAAACATATATTTTGATGATGGAACGGTAAAAATAAAATTTCATGTTTCCGTCCATTTTTGCTTATTTCAAATGCAATTTAATAAGTATCATAGAGTTTACTATAAATTTATTTGTTTACTAATTTTTATAATTTTAAATAATTAATAATGGAAACCTCGTCGAAAGAAATGAATGATTAAAAATTTAATCTCTATTAACTGAGATAATTACAGTCTCAATCAGCTTGAATATTCCAAGTTCCACCACAGTTTTTCGGTAAAAACAAAGCTTGAACCAGCGACTTTTTCTTTCCATACAACAGGACCATAAAAATTTAAAAGGAGTATTGATGACTTCAACCATTCTATTGAACATATTCATCTTTTTCATGGAATTTGTGTCCCAGAATAGAGCAAAATGCTTCAGTTCTATCCAAATTGTGGTGAACATATTACGAAGAAAGTGATTGCGATAAATGAAAGACATCGTTTGTTACAGAAAAATTTGTTGTGTGACGGCGGAATTTTTCGATAAATCTTAATTCTAGCTTAGAATATAAAGAAATGTGGAAGATAGGATGACAAAATAAAATAAAATAATAATAATATTCAAAATGTAAGTTTTTGCAAAAGCAATAAATTGATTTAGAAACTAAATTTTAAAAACATTCTACAAACACATTCTACAAACACATTAAAAACATTCTACAAAAACAAAGATAACACATAGTAAAGAATTCAATCATAAAATTCCCTTTTTTAAAATATAAAATTGGATTCAATTCAAGCTGAAATGAGTTGCGTAAATTGAATTTGATGGATGTCGAATTGATGATGGATTTAGTCCAAAATTTGATACGAATCTAATAATCTTCATGCTAAACTCATCGTTTACGGAAAGACACGATTCTAAATACATTATTTCTTCGCACTCTAGAGCTAAGAAGCGAATATACATCAAAATTCCGAGACTGAATTATGTCACGATTACAATACTTTCTCTGAGTATAATTTAGACAACTAATAAATAATGTTATTCTAGCAATTTCTAGTAATATTTTACATCAAAGAAAAACCTCATTTGTTCTTTAAACAAATATTTGGAATAACTGTTCCATTATTTACATGAGACGTGTTTAATGTTTGAAACATTATGTCCAAAATGGATGCCTCGGGCTTCATATCGTCATTGAAATATCATTTTTACAAAACCCGATTTCTTCGAAAAAGTTTGCATTTGAAAATATGTTATTGTAAAAGATGCTTTCAGACTATAAGTTCGAAACTGAGATTGGTGTGGGAGGATGAAATTCATTTTAGAGCTGTTGTGCAACGTCGGAAAGAGGTACTGATTCATATATCATTCAATTCATCACAATATATGAACGTAAATATTTGACTGAATCGAACAGGTTAATAGAATTATATGAGACTGTGTGTGCATTAGTTGAAATAACAATGTTGCACCAATTGTTTTTCCAATGTACTGTATGACCATGGTCATTTTCAAGAGAAATGCAACGTTAACAACCAACGTAATAGATTGCAATTAGATATAATGTGCCATGTTGAATTTTTGATATAATATGGATTTCCTGTCTTTCGTGATCAGTAGCTTGTCAACATATATTATTAATCCAATCATTCCCAACAGCTTTAAGGAACTACGACTTATCAAAACAAAGGAAGTAGAATTTTAAATTAAACTTGGACGATAAAAATAAAGCATTCTAACTGTTTAACAATGTTTTAACTACGGCGAATAAAATTTGTGGAATTGTTCTAGTCCGGTCTCTGCTTGAGATTTATTTTCCGACATTTCTCGAAACTTAGGGACGGTGAAGGGGTAAGCGGAAGCGACTATTAATGACATATATTTAGATCTTTCATATGAAATAGAAACCTTAAAAATTACAGTAGTTGGGGTATTTTGACTAGACTTTTCACCATAGGAATTGAAATACAAAAAAAACTGTTTTTGAGATTTTTCTCAAAAATCAGTGATGGTGATAAGTGACCAATGATGACAAATTTAGGAGTTATAAGCCAAATTATGAAACAAATTTTTTTGAAATTGCTACAATGATTATGGTTGGTGAGGGGAAGAGAACTAGTTCTATGGCCGTTTTCAATATTTTAATTATACAGATTACTAGTCGCCTCGGGCTACCAGTTGATTCGATGGGAATAATGATTACATACGATTCCAGATAAATCGCTCAGATATAACTTTATATCCATGATTTCGCTAAATTGTTTGTTAATAGAGTCGTGTTATTTTAATTGTCTAACTTAAGTTCTATTTACTGTACATATGAATCTTTCTAATGGGGACAGTCCAATAATATAGCATATAACATCGTAGCGTTGTTGAAAACGTAAATATCCTGTTCATCAATCTTCTAAACTGTGATATTTTAACCACTTTTTTACTTGTCTTGTAAACTACACAGATTTTAAACAGTACCCTTCTCCCTTAATCTTCAATAACGGAAGAAAATCTCATGATTAAATATTTGACGAAACAATGAAATAGGTTTGATTTTCAGGGTAAAAATACAATCAATAATTGAAAAATTAAGCAAAAAGTGCTAACACCCCCCCCCCCCCACACACACACACTTTTAGTAGAGATTAAGAAATCATTACTCCTTTTGTGATAGTAATTTGTAATTTCATGTCTTAACTGTAGAAAAATAGTAAGAATACTGAACTTAATAAAAAAAATGATTTTAAAGAGACGACTTAAAGAATAAAATAAACACATCAAAATTTTTTCTCATTCCACAACGAAATGGAATTTTTCAAAAGTAGCAAATCGAAAATAAATCAATAACAAATGGGATTTCGGAAATGATGCATAGACATAACATGGAAGTCAGAGAGGAGGAACTTGCAACGTTCTATATCACCGAAGCAGTAAACGTGAGCTTCCAAGGGTAGAGTAATCGTTGCCGTAGTATGGAGTAATCATGAACGATCGGGTTCATTCAAATAATAATAATAATAAATAAGAATAAGCCATGACAAAAATTTGCTAAATAAACTTTTAATTAATTAATTTTTTTTTCATTTTTTAAAAATGGGTTCTTCTATTTTACACAATATTAATTGACATTAATAAAATTATTTTTATATGGGGTGCATTGAAAGATGATTTTAACGACTTTTTGTAGAACAACCAAAATTATTCGATGAAAATAATGCGGAACACATTCAAAACAAAATTAAGTATAGAAAAGCGAAAATTGCAAATTATAAAATTGAAGTAAAAGTTGATAAAATATTAAAATTTTCCAGTCCGATTTTCACTGAAAGTTCCGTAAATAGTATAGTTTATTCATCTATTTTTCGTCAAAGAAATAGAACATCTGTTTTATTACAGTTTGTTACAAAGTTTCGTACAGTGATAACCCACTTCTCACAAACAGAATTTTCTGATTATAAATCTACGTAATATTCATTTAGCGACTTTTTTTTTCGATGAAAAAATAAATTGAAAATCACATTTATACGCACATGCGTCTAACAATATATGGGGGGGGGGGACACAGTTTAAAAGTCCACAAAATTTCTTCATATCTCCTACCACCCATCTAATTTCTTCCCTAATGAAACATAATAGTTTAATATATTTTTAACAGTAATATGAACAAGGATTTAGTATTAGTACTTCATTTCAGATTCTTCTATCGAAAATTAATGACAAGGTTGCATTTCATTAAATACTAGCCGCCTTTGGCGACCAGCCGGTTCGCCAGTATTACCGCTCGCTACAATTTTCAATTAAATATTTTAAGTAACTGGTCTCTTAATAGATTCTCAAACAAAACATTTTTAATCTTCACATTTTGATAGTCATACCAAACTTATATTGTTTAGATCGTTTCGTTCAATTTACTATATATATTTTGCTAATTTGTTGTCATTTCCGGCAAAACTTCAACTTTAATTTAAAATGTAAATGATGAAATTGCAATTAATATTAAGATATTTTTTAATAAAACCAAGCGTTTTATTTTATTTATCATCTTTATTGTTATTTATTAATTATTATTATTATTGAATGTGAGTATTGCAAACAGAATCGCTCGGTATTTAAGTCTTATGTGAACTACAAAATATTTTTCATAATTTATGTAATATCTCAAACAATAATTCAACAAACATTTCTGAGATTCAGCATAAAATTTAGTTTTTAGTTTTGCTTTCAAAAGGATTGAAATGAAATCAATAATAATATTTTGTACTTGCCTATAAATAAATTTCAAAAATTATGAAGTCTAAATTTAATACAGTAAGGTATCATATTCTGTGAAATATTCTGGACACACCAAATTTTAAATAAATGAATGAATGTTTCTATTTTCCACGATCAACTAAGACTTATTTATGAAGTTTTAAATGTTAAAAATTTAGAAAAACTCACCATTTTCATAATCTTAGGCCAATTAATCTTGAGAAACCTGAGCACTGATTGGCGTATTTTCTTTGAAGCAATCGATGGAAAATCTAAAATTATCCTTTTTTTATTGAATAGTGATATTCAAATTTTCATAAATCAGTCAGTTTAAGTGATTGGAAATTAACTCTTAAAAGTCAGTGATTTAGTTAATTGGAAATTAACTCTATGATCACCATAAAATCTATGCTTTCTCTTGTGGTGTATGCATTCTCCTTAATATCCGCTCGAATAAAACATTACATACAAAAGTACTACATAGAACAAACACATCAAAAGTAAACATAACATTTCAATAGTTGCCAAAAACAAAAGAGAAAAATGCAATTAATAATCAGACGATATTTAGAAAAGTACAGATATTTAGACTGGAAAATGAAATTATCTGAAATTAGCCACACGCGCAGACGATATTTACAAAAGTAAAAATATTCAAACCTGAAAAGGAAAATATATGAGTTATTCCATCAACAAATGCCATAAGTTTGTTTATATCTTCATTATTTTATGAGTCATTAAATATCAAAATGGGTCCGGGACTAAATAAACACCCTTTATAGAGAGTATAAAAGATCATAAAATAAATTTTCTTGAATTTATTTTTTAGAAAAAATAATATTTCATATATGTTTCATTTCCTACAGACACGTGCCGAAAATTATATTTTGGCCGATTTCATTTCCAAAAAGATTTAATTTATTTTTAATTGGAGCTTTAATCAATGTGATGGAAACACTTTGAAAAAAGCTCATTTTTTCCCATGAATGAGAAACGTGCTGGTGAAGCTTAAATTTTATATTTTGTACGAAAAAAATTGTTGAAAAACATAGTTAAAATATTTATTTAAAAATTCATTAAAAATAGAATTTTAAGGCTAAAACATTGGTATCATTTAAATGATAAATTTTTGATCTTTAAACTTCATGTAAAAGTCTTTTTTGTGCAGTAATATTTTCGGAAGTTATAGCATAAACACGCCAAAATTTCGCTTACTTTTTAAATAAATAAAATTCTAATTAAAAATTCGAAAAAATAACCCCCAGGAGCACATTCCCGGCCTCCAAGGTATATACGTGCCAAATTTGGTAGCTGTATTTTGAATGGTCTGGCCTGTAGAGCGCCAACGCACACATTGAGCTTTATTATAAGTATAGATTGCTTCAAATCTTAGTAAAAGAATGAAAAAATTACTCGATATCTCCGAGTATGTGCAAAAGTTACTTTTATTGAACTATTTTTTAATAACTTTTTTAACTTGAAAAGTTGTTTAACTTTACAATAGATCAGCAGTATGCAGATACTCTAAAATGAATTTTAATTTAATGCATTTGAAAGATTAAAATTTATGATAAAAAAATCGTATAGCAATAAAGAACTACATTTTGAGAAAAAAAAATCTTTACTTATAACGCAGATAAATGTGTGCGTGGTGGTATTACACACACACGCACGCACACGCGCGCGCGCACACACACGATATATATATTTTTAGGCAACATTTTGAAGTTTACCCGCGATAATTCTCGAAAATATTACAATAATAATTAGTACAGTAAAAAGTGATTTTTATATTTTAAAATACAAGAAATTATCTTGTCAACACTACCAATTTTTTGGTCAAATAAATAATTTTTCTATATTTAATTAATTAAAAAAAGACATTTTGAGTATATTTTCCAACAAGAATCAGAAGAATTTAGAACGAACATTAAACATATTATGAGCTTTAATACAAAAAGATAAGAATTCTGAAAGAATGCCAACTTTATCCATAAAAATCATTATTTTAATTCCAGATATTTTTTCGTTTTTGTCTTACAATCGATCTGCTAACTTGCCAGTAACGCAAATCGATATTGGCAAAGCAGAATTCAAGAAGGCCAGCGATATATTTACTTTAATGTAGTAAGTAAATTCAGTAAATTATACTTAATCTCTAGAGGATTTAAATTTATAACTAAAACACTATTAACATAAAGAAAATGCCGAATTGTACATTGTTTTAATTGGATTACATTATGAAAAGCTTAAAAATAACAAAATCTCTATACATATTTTACACATTTTAGTGGAGCAGACAGAAAAGAAGCAAATGGATTATAAAATTAACAGAATGATGTAAGACTTCTAAAGTAGTATGATATATCTATCAAAATTTAAAGCTTAAAATATTTTCTGAAGAAATCATTAAGTTACAATGTTACTTCAGTTGCATAAAGTACTGAATTAAAAATTGTAAGCAAGTTAGTAATCACTGTGAACCGTCTGTTCGCCAAAGGGGATCAGTACAAAATATAAACTTATTTATAATGCCACCGTTCGTATTGTATGAAAATATAGATATTTCAAATAATTTTATTCTCAGAATTGCAATTCGCAATATTTATATTTCAATCTTTCTTTAAAAGCATTGATAGAGAAAATGTAGCTTTCTCCACCTTTTATAAATGATTTGATCTAGTTTGTAGTTTTATTTTTTAGCTTGAGAAATTTTTCTAAAAAAAATTGAAAAATGTTTGATGCAATGATATTTTTATTTTAACTAAAAATAAAGCAGTACACGATAAAAATATTTAGTATATTATAGTATTTATATAAAGGTATTTTCTTACAACGCAATATTTTAAAATTCTAAAAGCCACATTCATTTGCAAGCAAATAAGCATTCCATCAGTATTAGTATTGAATTTCTCGCCCCCCCCCCCCCGATATGAAGTTGGAAATGGTTGATTCAAATGTTGATGTAAATACTTTAAAAATCGCTCACTAATACCAAAGCAAAATGAATATTTTATAGCAATCAATTAAATAATTTTTATTAAAAGAAGGTCTATATATACTTATAAGCAACGTCAAAAACATCAAAAACGAAAAAAAAAAAAAAAGAATAATTATTATAAGCATATATAATAATTTTTGAAGCAGAGTCGTGGCCGAAGATAGAGAAGGCACTTTGATTTTTTAATTTCGTTTCATTCCATCCCGAGAGGCATGATTTAAGTACAGGAAACGCTGACGAACTAGCGTCCGTTTACCAGCGATACAAAAGAAGAGCATAAAAGAGAGAGAGAGAGAGAGAATATTTTCTCCGGTGTTTATACACTATGAGATTCTGATAGGGATTTCTTTACACATGTAACGTTAGGTAAGGGAATCTAGGTATCTTTTAGAAGAATTTGTTTATGTTAGCAATTTTTTATCCCTTTACTCAGCGTAGGAACCGCTGACTTAACGTACTTTTACACAATTAAATTATTAATTAAATTAAAAAAAAAGGTAAAATTGGATCAGGAAATAAGAGAATATTTTATAATGAAGTTAATATGGGCTAAATTAAGCTCTAAAAATTAGGAAATTAATTAGAATTTAAATTAGATTTTAAAATATCATTTTACACACACCCATATCCCCTGAAGAAAACAGAAAAATCCAAAAAATAGGTATTATTTTAACTAACAATCTACTTCCCAAAAATCAACAAAATAATACTATGAAAAAAAAAGATGGCAGAAACATCAATTCATTATAAGTAAATTAGCCGAACTTAGGAAACACAACGGGACATCACTCTTCTTGATATCACTCTTCTTGCTGTGTCACGTACCCGCTTACACAAAACAATTACTTTTCCCTACCAATGACAGCAAATGAATAACAAGATGGTTTTCAACCGCAAATAATAGATTTATTACAAAAAATTACGATGCAACATATCTGCAACAAATTAAAATAAATTGAAATAATAATAAAAAAAGACAGCCTCAAACAAGATGGGTATACTACAATGAAAGCAATAAACAAAGATAGTGGACGTTAGCCAGATGTTCAAATACCGGCTTGTATTTTCAGAAATAAAGCTCTCCGAAATACACATTTTTTTTTAATTAGTGTGTATAAAAGATGAATTTTAACGTTAAAAAGGAGCTCAATAAGTCAGAAACACAAGACAGGCCGAAGCAGATTTTTAGTTATTGTTTCGCCGAAAATTTTTTCCGAGGGCATGTCTTTCACTAAGAGAAACCTTAACTTTATAATAACAAGAATCTTGGTGAATAGAGAATACATTCTTTTTAATCTTCACAATGCTTAGTAAACTGACACTTGTCAAGAATTTAAAAAGTAAAATAATCATAAAGCAAAGAAAAAAAAAAAAAAAAAAGGTATTATTTATTTAGTTCGCTGATATAAAGATGTCAATCATCACCTTTTTAAAACGCTTTTATGGTAATTTCTCCTTACTCTAAATGCATACTAGCTATTTCAATTTTAATTTTACAAACTTTCAATGAACACGATAGTAAAATCAAATTAAACCATTTTATTTATGAAAATAAATTTAAAAAATTGTTCAGTCAAATAAAAAGTTCTTCAATTTTTGCTTTGAATGAAAAAAAAAATATGTTTAATAGAAACATTAGAAGAATAATTTGAAAATCTCTATAATGAATTCATTTTGAAACATGCAAATAAAAAAATATATCTTGTTTTATCATTTATAATGGAGAATTGATCAGATAAAATTTTAACTTCTAATGGTTAATTTGAAGAGGGGGGGGAATAAATGATTAATTGTCAATAAAAAGCACATTTAATAAATTATACACATATCCATCATTGTATTAAGTATTATAGTAACTATTTAAAAGTAAGTATTATAGTACGTATTTTAAATTTTTTAATGAAAAGCAAAAAGATTACATGAGATGACTTTTCCTCGAGCTCCTTTATGAATACAGAACACAAATAGTATTATTTTGAATAGTATTAATTATATTATTTTTTTAAAGTATAAGAATTCAGTAATTTATATAAAAACAGATTAAAGCCAGAAATATATTTATAGCGACAAAGAAAAGTTCCCATTCTACGATAGGTACAAATTATCATTAAAATACAATACTTCATGTGAAATTAAAGAAAAACTAATTGCCCGATAACGAGTTAATAATACACTGTTTATGAACAAATAGTTATATCGAATATCATCTATTATTGATATACTGAATCTATGCCATATGTATAGTTACAGATAGAAAATTCAAAGGAATCCATAAATCAGCACTTACTTTATTGCAAAAATATTTCTATTCCTATCAAAACAGACAAAACTTTCAAGAACCACAAAAAATAAGTTTTGCAAAACGCACAAATTCTAAGCAGCGAACCGGCATCACCACAAATGAATTTTGCAGTTCCAGACGGGAGCTAAACTAAAGAATGGGAGAGCAAACAATGGGGGTGGAAAAAGTAAACACCAGCTTTCACTTTTCCAGATATATATTTTCCTTTTTTCTCCTTTCCTGTCCATTCTGAGGTGTGCAAATTGATTAAATAAGTACATATCACGGTTTATCTCCGGTTTTTACCCTTCTGTCTTTGGTTTTGCTATCAGAGTATTTTCCAAACCTATGAGCTTTGAACATGACACAGCGATATCGTAGGCGTGAGAGTGTTAAAATAAACAGAAAAGAAATAGATATAAACACTTTATAAGCATAGTTTGAGAAACTGAGATAAACTTAGCATCTTGATTTACAAAAAGAAAAAGATAGTGCTATCCTACGTATACAATACTATCTACGCTATTAAAACAACGGTGGTAACTATGGGAACAGATATTTATATATTTTAAAATAAAGAATATAATATTTTCTTATCGGCAGATGGGAAACTATTTAATTAAGTTGAAAATATTCTTATACAAAATTTTAACTGTATTCCACAAATAAAATGAATTATGAGGCAGATTTTTGGATATGCAGATTAGATAACTACCTAGAGCTGCAAGGTTGAAGGCATGTCCACTTTAAATGCCTTTAGCCTATTACATAAATTTATTTACCACTAATTATATACATTTGCAAAAAAAAAAAAAAATCAATTATGAAAGATTTGAACTACAATGTTTGTCTGCACTAGATATTTAAAATCTTTATTAAATAAAATTATTGCATAATTAATTACTTATTTATAATATATTGAAATATTTACTGTCCATTTCATCGGTTATCTTACTTTGCGCTTAAAAAGGTCCTTAAAATTATATTTTTTAATGTTTTGCTTGATTTTCATTATGTTTTTTTATAATTCAGCATAACATTAAAGTATTATAAGTTAGAATAATCATAATTATGTAGAGAAGAAATATAATTTGTCTTGAAATATGCAGATTTTTTAAAAAAAACATAATTCTGCAAAATTAAGCTTTCCTAATTTTCTTAACGCTCACCAATAAAAAAAATTGCTCTTTAAGGATGTCATAGAATAAATATAACTTTAAAACAATTCAATATTCTGTAAAGAATGGAAGCTGCTTTTTTGAAATGCCACATTGAGTTTAAAGGGAAAGGAACAATCCAAATCTTAACTAAAAAAAAAAAAAAAAAAAAGATGAATATGTTTATCTGTGTTAACTCTTTTAAATTAAGTTATAAAATTTTAAAAAATTGTAAAAAAACAAATAAATACAGTTTTTAAAATAACAGAAAATAAATTCCGTCGAATCATTCGTTATTTTTAAAATTTCGTTTTTTTTAAAAAATTTCGAATTTAAACCAACACGCAAATTTTTTTTAGTCAGTTATTTCGTAAAACGCACTTATTTTTTTGACAAATAATATCACGCTAGAGTTGATGACATTTATATTTTTGTACATAAAAATTTAATTTAGTCATTAACCATGTTAATTAGAAAAAGAAAATCTTGAAAAATTCCCAACTTGCAATGTTTGAAATCTGGATCCTTGAAGTATACATTATAAATATTTCAACAATGAATTTTAATTAAATGAATATAATGCTTTTAAAACCAAAATTGTTTTTCAAAATATCAGATATAATCCCTTGCTATTTAGAATGGAAGAAATCAGTAATAAGGACGATGCATTATCAGAAAAAGGTGATTAGAAGAATTTTCTAAAGAATTCAAAATAAACAGATCTTCTTTAAGAATAATTAATAAACACCACCAAAAAAGCACTCAAAGTTAATCTTTCAAGAACAGGTACTTCTAAACAGAACTAAAAAAGGAAGGAACGAAATAAAATGATTCCTAGAAATATTGCATCTTTGTAAATAATAATAATAATAAAAGGAACGCTAATAGAAATCCTAACCAAATTTGCTTCAAGTACATATACTTGATTACGAAGGATTCTAAATGATATAATTTCTTGTTACTACCTCTCGCAGTGGTACAAATTTCAATAGAACCGCTCAGTTGGTGTTAATATCCTTGAGACATAATATCTATATTTAGCAGCCAGCAGACGGAGCGCGAAATTCGAGAGCCGCAGGCGAATAAGAAAACTAATTAATGTGATCACACATGAATGGAGTGCTTGATTCCCGTGGAGCATCATGATAAATATATCTTTCGCAGAGAAAAAGAACCTAACTAATTCAAGGAAAGTGTTTTAAGGTCAATAGATTAGGATGTCAAGATGTACTAGGAAAGAAGGAAACAACTCAAAATTCAATTAAGTCTCTAAAAAAACTTTAATTCTGAATCTACCTAAAACTTAGATGGGAAACTGCATTAAATTGTTTTCCCTTTGTTGTAACCGAAGAACCAAACTTTATTACTTTTTGCATGTTATTTAGAAATGAAAAGTCACCGATTTCATTAAACCAACGGGAATGATTTTCCAGAAACTTTCTCGCTCTAATAAAGGTAATATCATCTGCCTCTTAAAACTGTGGGCCTTGGAAAAGACAAAGAAAGCCAAAAGTGCTCAGAATTTTATTTTCAAAGTCGTGACATATGAGTTTTGTGCTTCGTAGTAAAATAAAGAAAACCAAATATGCATTTTGGATGCGTCCCCCCCCCTCATCCTTGGATCGATTGAAGTTAAAATTCCACACAGAATTATAATATTAGTAAAAACATTATGTAAAATTTCATTTACTTAAATCGTTTCAATGCTGAGTTATTGTATCTATATGCATACGAAAGCACAGACGAACAACTCTTTGACAGATTAGGTTCAAAATTTGATAAGAATCTGCATTTTTCAAGTAAAAACCTCTGTACCAAATTTCATCTATCTAGCTACATATGTTTTGTAGTTATCAAATTTACTTATACAAGAACAGTTAGACAGACAAACTTCTAGAATGGATTTCGTTCAAAATTTGATAGAAATCTAAAAATTTATTCTACAATCCATAATCAAAATTTTATTCACCTAGCTCAAAAGATTTTTGAGTTATAGTGTGCATAGATTGACAGACAAAATGAGTATTTCGAACTCATAGGAGGTCCGAAATGTGGAGATTCGCCAAAATTTAGAGTTCTTCTTTTTTTTTTTCCTTTTCTTTTGACAGTTACTATACCAGTTCCACACCAATTCCGTACAACATAATTTTTTTTTAATCATGTTTTTGTAGAAAATATAGAGTATAAATATTTTAAGTAAATTGGAACTTAATTTTAATCAATTCATATTATACGTATAATGAATGTTTAAAATTCTTCCTTTCTTATGAAATGCATTGTAAATCAGTTTCTTAATAGCTTTGCTTTGGACGCCTCACGATTTTATGATTTAGTTACAAAGATTTTTAATAAATGTTACTTATTTTTTAGTTTATTAATTCAAAAGTAATAAGAAAGTATTTTGATTTTCCTCTTTTTAGTCTTAAATATATTACATAATTCGTTAATAGAAAAAAAATATATAATGAATAATTCTTTTAAAATTACTCAATCAAATGGTGCCTCTAATATGGAATTGATCACTCAAACTTATTATTAAGTTCAGGAAATATTAAATTGTTATCGAAAGCGCACAGCTATAAAAATATCAGAATTTCAGCATATTAGGAGATAAGCGAAAATTCGATCACCAGCTTAACAAATATATATAAGTATAAGCCATTATACAATTTTTAGCATTCAGCATATTATACCTTATTCGTAGAGTAACTGCTATTATGATAAAATTATCGCTTCCATTCATAACGACAAACTGAAGCGGCACTTTGAAGGCAAATGAATCCAAAAACTGTTTTCTAAGAAAAATAAATAATTAAAAAACCATATGTTTATTAGTTATTGCTTCTTTTAATTTTTTTAACAGATTCTTCTCGGTGTAAAGGAATTGGTTTACAAAGCGATTTTCGTTCATTTTTTAAAAAGCTAACAATGAGCGATTAAATGATAATTCACGTTTTGCGCCCATTGATGCATATTCACTTCATCAAATTGCTAATTTATTTAATCATACCGCTGACGCAGCTTACAGAATTGTGATTAAAGAAAACAAAAAACTGCTGTCAATTGAGTAGTAAAAATAGATTTGACTTCCCAATTTGATAAACAATGAAAGCAATTAATTTTTTTTTCAGCTAGTCTACTTTTACAAAACAAAATAGTTCATATTTTAGGAATTATACTTTTCAAACGCAGGTGTATAACATAATTTTGTCCTTTTCATTGATTGTAAGAACATTTTACACGCATGGGAAAATCCTACAGCAGATTGCCAGAAGCCGACAGTAAAAATACCGTTAATTCGCAAAACGTGCCCGTCATATTAGAAACATAGTGTAGAATTTCCCAGCATTAATCATTCTTTTCGCTTGATTTTTGTTTTTACATACCTATCTTTTCTGTATTCAATTGTAGAATTTCGTTTAAACAAAAATAAATTTTAGCAGCTAGTTATGAAGTAAATTCTATATATTAGCAAAAATAAAAATACTTTTTAAATAATTAAATAGGAAAAAAAGAAAAATAGAAATGGAATAAATTCTTCATTATGCATATATGTATCAAAACATTTTAAGAGAGGAGCATACAACTGTTTAAATAACTGTTAACTGTGAAAAAACTGAATTATATTGAAAAGGCATATTACAGTTCAAAAAATAAGGATTAATTTTTTTTATTCATTATATAATTATTTTTAAAAAAATCAGTGTAAAATTACGGCTACTACCAATTTAAAACTGAAACGGGATTATTGGAAATAATTATTGTCCGAATCATTTCCCATAAAATGCAGCAAAGGAAGTAAGAAGTAAATACGAGGATGTTAATGATTAAACTTTCTTACGCTCTAGAAAAGACAATATTTACGTTAATTATCCGTCCGTGAAAAGAAGAAGAATTCTTTAACTCCGTAGTAAATCTAGTGGATTAGTCTTTCAAAATTATTTCTGTTTCAGCCTTAGATAGATACGATGATTTACACGCGCGGAAATTTTCTGGATTTTTTTCAAAAATAACAAATCAAAATAGTTAATGAATTCAGTCTCCATAGTAAAAGGTACGTTCTACGTAATTCCATGCCCAGTCCTATAATCCTAATCTAAATCCCCATAAATAATTAAATTATATTAATTAATTTAATTTCTACCAAATTTCATAACGTTAGAGCTTTATACACACTTCTAAACTAGTTTTAATAGATTTTAATCTTTCCCTAAACTTACAAATTATAATTGCCATTCCAAATTATGACGTGGAGGGGCTCGTGACCACTTTGTCACATTGCGGATTTCCAAAACATCACGTCGTTGCCGTTGCTCGGAAAAGCAATAGCAAATTGTTATTTTGCTGGCTTTTACGAAAATTACGTCATTGTAGAAGAGATACAAGCATGCTCATTGCATTCAGATGCCTTTTTAATGAGACCCAATACAAATTTATAAATTAAAAAATGTACATGTAAGATGACCCCACCTGTTTTCACTTTCTCACACACGAGGTAAATATTGCATTTAATAGATTTTCTTGGGATTCGTGAAGGGAATTTTGTGACCATCAACACTCAACACATTCCTAATAGTTTAAATCTTTTATTAATTTTACTTAACTGATTCATAATAAAGATAATTTTGAAATGAATACTTAACTGGAGGGGAGAGAACGACGTTTAAAGTAAACGAAGAATGTCTAATAAATGCAATGTAAAGATTGACACAAGTGTTCATTATTATAAATTCAATATGTAAATATCATTCAAGTTGCCGTCAAGTAATAACATATAAATACTTGCAAAGTATACAAGAAGATATATATTCCGATAGTCTAGACGGAAAACGAAAAGAGAATAATTTATTAATGCTGAATTATTATACTTCAGCACATAATATTGTTACAAGCACAATGCAGATTTCAAAATTGTGGAAATTTAATTTAGCAGCCGGAATGACTCGGCAAAAATAACGTACGAATCATTTTAATCTTATTATTCAAAACAATTCTTAGGAATCATTAATCGCATACTTACAAGCGCTACGTGTAAACAAAATGAAGCCGTTAAATACATTTTAATAATTTATCACTCAATTACGTTTTGTATACCCACTATTTCAGGAATAAACAAATTACCAATCCACAGAAAATGAATTAGATACTAGGAGGAAAGAAGTTTCAATTTAAAACTCCGCAGTTACTGTCTGCATTGCAACTTCATAGCGAATCAATGTCAGAGCTCATTAAATTTGGTTTTCACAAGATCCTTACAGCAAAAACAGTTGGAAAATCGCTGATCTGCAGGAGTGCAAATTTCATACGACAGGTGCAATAAAGATAAACACTGCATTTTTTTTTTTTTTTTTTTTTTACTAGTACACTTGTATGGAGAAAGTAATTGTCAAAAAATTCGATCGCAATATTTTGACTAATCTTCATGTTTTAGACTTCCCTGAGAGTTCAAAAAGCATACTTTTGGAAAATGCCCAATGTGTCTATGACAAAGATAACTCAAAAAAATGATTTGAGCTAGACGATTGAAATTTGGTATATTGTCTTCACACCAAATTTGCAGATTTCCACCATATTTTGAGCAATATCTGTTCGGAGGAAGTCCGGTTATTCGAATATGCGTTAACACGATAGCTATAAAACTGAGAGAGCTAAATAGACAGATAAAATTCTGTACACAGATTTAATATCTATGATGTAGACACCTGTCAAATTTTGAGCCAAGAGCAACAATAGGTTGGTCTGTACTTTCAGAAACATGTAAATGCAACTAGATATGGGATTTTGTAACAACAAGTGCAGTTTTGTGTCAAATCTTTGTTTCAATCGATTGAGAATAATGTGTCTGAAACAGAAATGCGATTTTCGGATACTATTAACTGCATGCAGGGATTAATCGCCAAGTAACTCGCCAAAGATATGATACATTCAGTAAAAATGCTAAATTCATTCCAAAAGTTAATAATTTCGTAACTATACGCCAGTGACATGCAAGGTGTTCGCTGGTATAAGAAGATTATGAGAGAGTATACGTAAAAATTTTGGAAAGACCATTTTGACCAAGTCTGGTTTTATATCGTATATGGGCATTAATAAATAAAAGCGCTTAACAGCGTTTATATAAATTTGAAAAATCTTGTATTGAATTGAAATTTGGAGATAGGAATATCTGTACATACCACTCTTTAAATCAGAAAACCATAAATAATGATTTATAACTTTTTTTTCTTTTTTTTCTTTTTTTTTTTTACATTTTTAAGATGATTGCAATTTTCACTTTCTTTTTCAAGCAAGATATTTTATCTGTTGAGTATTTCGAAAAATCCATCGAGTCTGATTATGCATGCTATTTTTGATAAGCAATAAAAGTTTGTGAGATCAGCAAAAGTGAAGGAATTTAGAAGATATAGTGTGTTCGGCATAAGAGAGAAGGGAAAGGAAGGGAGACATTCAACGGTTGCGAAGGAAGCAATAAAATCCTAGTTAATCATAAAGGCGTGACAAGGCACCATTCATACCGGCAATATTTATGACAAACCACTGAGATTTCACCATGATTGCAAATCTTACTGCAATCTACGTATTTGAATCAAACGACACACAAAAATTTTAAATTAGAAAAAATATAAATAAATAAAACAACTTTAAGAATTAATGAAATTAAAAACAGAATGACAATATAATATTCACTTAAATTTTGTTAGGAAGAAATTATGCTTCCGAAATGGATAAAGGAAAAAACCCTGCAAGAATAATTTGCACAA
>JAPMOR010079402.1:565706-592445 GCA_026543865.1 Argiope aurantia | reverse complement strand
ATATATATATATATATATATATATATATATATATATATATATATAATGATATCTATAAATTTAAATTAAATGTTAATTAATTTCCTAAATTTTTTTATCTTAATTTAACCTATATTAATTCTAAAGTGTTCTCTTATTTCCTAATCCGATTTCACCCTTTTTTATTTAATAAACACTACACGAGCTCTGTAAAAAGGCTTAAATCTGCACTTTCACACGTTCCAAGTGAAGGGATAAACATATGTAAACCTAGATAAATTCTTTTAAAATATACCTATAATTTCCTTGCTTAAATCGACACGTGTTAAGAAATACCTGTCAGAATCTCATGGTATATAATCATCGGGAAAAATATTTCTGTCTCTGAAAATTTTAATAAATGATTCGTATGAAACAATTTTTCTTGATTATTTTACATCAGTTATTGTACAATCTATGAATTCAAAAAATTTCCACAAGAAACCATTTGAGCAAGAGCTATCTACAGTTTAACCTGACACTATACGTCATCAAATATTTGTATCACAAGCACTTTTTTTAGTCTTTTATAATTAATATTGATTTAAACAAAATTTAAAGCTAACATTTTTGTAAAGGGAGTTTTTTTAAAGAAATAACTTTTGACTAAATAATTAAACATACATATTTTAGCAGTTGCGTGGCTGAAAAGAAGAAAATTTTGAAATTTTAAACCTCGATTTATTTCACCACGGGAGGCATAATAAAGCTACGTTACGTATAAATACGTCAGTCTAGATCGCGACACAAGAGTGAAAGAGTCCAAAACTTTTCCCTTCAGTGGTTTTACTACGCGATTTTGAGAGGGATTTCTTTGACATGTATACATTTAGGATAAGGAATCTTAGGTATCTTTAAAAGAATGTTGTAAACATTAGGGATTTTTATACCTTCAATCGGAGCGTGATAAAATGCTGAGACCATTATTTTACAGCGAGTATAGAATCAATTAAATAAAAAGTAAAAATTGGATCAGGAAATAAGGACATATTAAAATGAAAATATGGGCTAATTAAGATAAAAATTTGAAAATTTATTAGGGTTTAAATTAAATTTAAAACTTCATTACATGTATTAATTAAATCAGCATGATTTTCCACTAAATGCATATAAATTATTTTTACTACGAATTCCTGCCGACAAAAAGAAAGGCCGTGATACATATCGTTGAAATAAAAAGTGTCATTCCTAGGCAAATTAACTAAAACAGCGCATTAAAGAACTGTGAGAAACTCCTGTTCTCGAGAACTCAGAATAATATATCAAAACGCAACTTCAAAAGCTCACCCAGTAACGATTCATGACTTAAATTCACGTTAATTCTGAGTGCTTACTTCAAGTAGATAAACATTAAAAGATATTAGTGCCCGAGGTTAAGTAATTAAGCGACATTCCACAGAGGTTTCTACTGCGAATGAAATAAAGTTCAGAAAGGTGTGAATGCATTACATTAGAATTTGGAATTCATTTAAAAGTTCATGAAATTTACGAAGTATGGCAAATCACACAAGACGCTTTTTCACAAAAATTTGCATGTTAGATTCTAGTATGCTGTCTATATTAAATGAACTGTGCGTATATAAGTGAATGATAAAATTATTATGGAAAGTAAAAATATACAAATATAGAAAAGACTAAAACTCTTCCTTTTGATTTTATAATAGTTTATATTCCGTGTATAAGATACTTCAATTTTCTGTAACTCAGAAATTCCATTTGAAACAACAGCAGTGACAAAACACAGAACAAGTTGCTGTAATAGCAACATAATTCCATAATAACAAAATTTGATATTATTACGGAAAATCTGTTTGGTGGGTGGAAAAAGTCCAAAAGCTTAACAGGCCAATAAGAGATAGGACTCTTGATTCAATAAGAAAATACGAATACACACGACATAGTCAAAATGTATACAAGTACAGCACTTGCAGAAAGCTAATCGTAAATAAGCAACCGCAACAACAAAATGTGCTCAGACAGAACTCGCTGGGGATCAACATTTTCGAAGGATTTATTAAAAGAATTCATTTGACTATTCTTACTCACGACTTGATTCTGAGAACTGTTCCTCTAATTTTTATAACCTCTACGACAAGGCATCAAATATTCTAGAACAAACACAGGAACTCAAATCCTAGTGGAGAATCGCTAAAATCCGAGTAGCTCGGAAACCTTCGTTTTCGTCGCCAAAGCCAGGGGGTCATTGGCCCACCATTTCTACAGATCCGTTAGAGCTATTTGTAAAAATCTTTTCCTTACCATGAAAGTAACTGTGAAAGGAAGCAATATTACAAATTCGTAACAATACATTTTCGTACTGTTATTAATATTATTAAAAAAACTACAGAATAGGTTCTAACAATTTAATATCATGCCCTGGAAGCGACAATAATAGGAAATAATAATAAAGTTCCTTTTCTTTACTAATTATTTTATCTAATACGACGTCTGGAAAATAAATTACAATTAAATATTCAACATTAGCAACAGCGTTATACTGCAATTTTAACTGAGTTAAAATTTTAAAAATCGTTATGTATTTATAAGAAGAAAAAAAATCATGTGCCGATTGATTAAAAAGCAAGTAATTACTTTCCTAATACTACTTAATATTATAATTACAGCATAAACAATAAAGTTTTAGGCCTAAAAACAAAAATCAATTTTAAAAAGCTTATTTGAATATGAAATTCACTGCATAGTTCACAACTTTTCTAGAATGAAAAGAAAAATAATTGCAGCAGAATTATTAATTAAATTTTGATTAAAAAACAATTCAATTATTTTACAAAATGTGATTAATGCCTGCAGCTCCTTTATTTATCCATGATTACCTATTTTAATTTTTGAAAACGGCCGAAAAAAGTGAGAAAATTTCTAATATTTATTGAGAAATAACACCAAAATACTAAGTGGGCTCTAAAAACAAAAAAAATTACCCCGCCTTCGTGTCGCAGCAGGAAAAAGAATGCGATATTCAAACAACCTGTAAATAAAAGATCTCTTTTTTATTTTTTTTTTATTTTTTACGTTTTCTTTGAAAAGATACACTATAAATAACCCCTTCCTCGAAAGAACTAGACCAAGATAAAGGAAAACTGCTTTTATTTGTAGCAGTTTTAACTTTAAAAGAGCACTATGTCTTAGAAAATCAAATATTTGCTGAAGTTCCAGAGAGAGAATGAAATTCACCAGGCTATGTAACTTGACTGAGTTAAGATTATATTAAGAGAAATAAAAACATTTTAGGAAGTGGCAAAAGCGTGAAGATGCAGATAAAGATTATGTGATGAAAGAAGCGATAAGACATAATCTTTAAAAATAAAAATAATAAGCAATTTTAATAAGCAACATTTATGCTAATTATATTAATAAATAATATAGTATAAAACATAAACGTATTATTTCTACCAAATGATTATGTACCCTACAAATCGGTTTTAGTTCTGCAAAATGTTATCATGGATTCCCTGTCACGTTGCAAAAGGATTAAAGAAATAGACACCTTTCATATTATTTATATATTAGAACATGCACTCGTCTGGATGATGTGTTATTTTGTTAACATTATCTGAGATCTGATTGTCACAGCTAACAAAAAAGTTGTAGTAGAAAAAAATGGCAGCATATTAGAGAAATAAATAAAATTATTATTTGTAGTACACTTTAGATGTAAACATATAGTTACGAAATATAAATCTTTGGCTCAAACAATTAAATTTTTACTAAAATTATCGTGAAAATATGTATTTTGAAACTTTTTATGCCAATCGAATGAAACCAAAATTTGCCAAGGGACTACAGTTGCATAACGAAATTTATTGATTCAAATCATTCCATTTATAAATTATTGCGTTTACATGCACGCAGAATCCTTTTGACAGATTTGGTTTAAATCTATATCTTTAATGTATAAGACTTTTCAGAAATAATAAATCCTTAAGCTCGTACATTTAATAATATATTGTATATAATTAAATGCATCAACACAATATAAGGCATACAACCTGTAAAATACCATGATAAAAAGAACTTTGTAGCTTCTCACTACAACCCAACCCAATTGACCTAGAACTAACAATTTTGGCATTCTGTGGGCAATATATTGATGCTCATAAAGAAAAGATTTTTCAGAATTTCAATAATTTCAGAGTACATTGTTGCACAACAACAATTTTTACACCATTTTAAATTTCAGAAAATAAAAGTTTCAATAATACTATTTGAATTTTTTTTTTCTAATCTTAACAAATTAAAAGATTTTTTATATATATCTTATATTAATAGTTTTATTTACTAACGCATACAACGAAAATATTAAATATATTTTTCCAATGCATGTTAACGCTACTTTATAAAATATTTGCATGTTACGATGTTTTCGGATTTCTTAATTTCTTACTGTATTCAACAAAACGGTCAGTTGATTAAATTACGGAATGCCGCGTGCATCATTTTTGTATAATGCTTAAAAATTGCTAAAATATCAACAAATATTAATAAAATTTATTCCATCATATTTTCAATTCTAACCAAAAATTAAATTTCCTAAAAAAATGAATGTTCTACATTTTTCATAATATTAAAATTTGTTTTTTTCACCAAAATATAAGACAAAAATGCAAAGCTCAAATAATATTTTTTTAAAAATTCCAATCCACGTCATTACTATAGTTATACCCAAACGGTGATTAACGAGTTGACTATTAAATCAATTAGTGGATAGAAATGAACACTGAAAATCTGTGCTACATTTGAAAATATTTAAAACGCAAAAAATAAACTTAATAAGTAACTAATGAATTCGACAAAATACTGTATCGTGCTAAGATTTTGTTCTACATATATATCCAACTCGAATTTATTTCAGATGAACTACATATCTACTGGCAACACAATAAAATGAGTCATCTCTTTAACTACAATAATAATATAAATAACAATTACGGATGAGACAAACAACATTCCCACGCAACAAAACTGTCGATCCGCTTTAGGACAAACGCAAAATTCGATATGCATAAGCTCGTCAGGTCAAGTTTTGCCTCAAACTATTATTAAGTGAAATTACCATTCGTCGTATATATTAAACCTGTCATACATCACGTCCTAGAAATAAAAAAACCTGCTTTTCTAATACAGAACGAGATCAACTTCTTGAGCAAAAAAACTCTGAATTGAGATTCGACGTAATATAGGTCAGGGAAAGCATGGATTATATATGAAGAAAAGAATAAAACACGTAGGCGTCGCACAAAATGCGCATTTTAATATCTTCCAGGAGTTTAAGTTTTATTTTAAGAACTGGAAAGTAAAAAACATGGAAGTAATTTTTAAATGAGAAGCTATTGATTAAATTCTCAAAAACAGAGTCGTAACTTATTTGAAGTTTTTTTAATGGAGTATTTCACACGACAACATAGATAATTAAAAACGTAAAATGTCCGAAGTGATATAAATCTCATTTCAATTCTATTTGAATGTTATACTTTTTCTATCTAATCAGCCAGAAATGTTTCAAAAGATACTATTTTTACTGCAGATTTCTCTCTCTCTCTCTCTCTCTCTTCCTTTTCTTGGAAGAATAATCTTTTTAAGGAGTTTATTTTTTATCACAAACTAATAAAAAGACCAACTAGGAAAAATTTAATTATCTGTCTTTTATTAGAAGCACAGTTCAATATTTATAGAATTTTAATAAAAATGAAACTAAAAATTTCATTTGTTATTCAGTCAAATAATTGCTGCACATTTAACAAAAAAGATATTTTACTTTATGTAAAAGAATTCTTAGAAATAAGATTTTTTTTAAAAAAAATCGTTTAAATATTTCGTATAAAATATTTTCTGAAAATGGAAAATAATTCGTAGAAATTCTAAATATATTAAAAATTAAAGATGCAAAATTTGCTAAAGAATGTCAAAAAATTATTTAAAATATTTCTATTAAAGTTTAATGTAGTAAGTTATCTTAATGAAGAAATTATTTCGTCCATTGGCGACGCCAAACTTCTTAAGGGCTTAATTCTATAAGTTTCAAATTTTATTATTTTGGTTCATTTTTTTTTTTTTTTCTAATCGGGGGAATAGAAAATATCTGTTCACTAGAAGCAAATGCACGCCTACAGACCGACAGAAACTGCATATTTTGAATGAAGAATGGCGGCATTGAAATATATATTACAGTGAGTTGAGTGTGAATACGAACTATCGCAGCAAATCAGTCAGCACATTCTCCCAGAATGTTAAAAAATGAATAAAATATTCGCGAATCATCATTTTACTCTCTCTGTCCTTCTCTCTCGAACAAAATATTTCAATATAAAGATAGATGATATTGCTGTCATGACCTTAATACTGATAGTAGAAATATGAAATGTATTAAATGGGGTACATTGTTCAATTACTTTAAATTCCAACCTATAGACTGACTCAAATTTCAATTTGAAAGAACATGGGGCACATTTATGATTCACGTTTAATCTAGAAAAACAGATACAACTCTTTCATCCATTAAATAACGTGTAATAACAGTACATCCATTAATAAAGAAGTTCAAGCTTTATAATTACTATGCAATTCATTTGTATACATAAATTTGCCTGTTTTTGTGACTGTTCTATGAAATTTAGGAAAAAGATTTCGCAATTTCATATCGTAATCAAATAATTAGGACACCAATGTTGCTGTCCATTTCACAGACTTTCACACCATAGTAAACCGATATTAACTCTTTGCATTAGGATGGTGCCATTCACTCACTATTCAAGACGGTCCATTATTTTGACATTTTATTTATTTAATTAATTGTTAAAAATACCTACAGATTAGTAAAAAGAAGAAGATTCACTTTTTAAGGGAAATTCAACTTAAAACAATTGTATGTATTTATTTTATGGTGTAATAAACAAGTCCATGTATTAAGTGAATAATTATGCATCGAATTACTTTTTCGAGTGCAAAGGTTAAAATATTCGAATCATTCTAACCCCATATGCATCAGGCCTGCGAGTATAATTTATATTTTGGTGGAAGTTAAGATTTTCAAATAAGAAACTAAAATTCCACACGACCAATAAATTTCTTAACTGTCACCATGCAAATAAATAATAAACAAAAATATAAATCACGAATTTAAAGAAAAAGTTTGTTTCAGATAATCACATCATTCTTTCAGATTTTAAACTTACGCGACATGAATATTAGGAGAGACCAGCATTACGAGCGAGTCAAAGTCGGTGTGTAAGAAAGAAAGCCCAAAGGCATTTCAGGAAAAGCGGACAAATCTTTCGGAGTTCGCAAACCCCTGTCCCCGATTCCAACACGGAAATGGAAGATTCTGACTGCCCACAGACACAGCCGATAACCTAAACTTTCCTAAATACTTTATTTCCTTGTTTTAAAGATCGACCCGAACTCTGCCTTACCGACCTACACGAGATAATAATCACAATTCAACCCTGCAACACACCTGTTTACGCACTACATTTCGTACGGAAGTATATTCTACTCATCCCTTTCAAGAGGAATAGCGATGCTATCGCTATAAAAAGAAACACGAAAATTTTTTTAATAAAAGATAATTAATATGGAAGCATTAAGAATTAAAATACATCGTTTTAATAAATAAAAAAAACTATTAACTAAAAAGGACGGGGAAAGATAAAAATCTATGCACTCAAAATATACAAGAAAAACAAATGAATAATTGCTCATCAATTTTAAAATTAGTGAATCATATGTTATTAATTTCATAGCTCACGAGTGAAACAATGTATGAAATATTGAAAATGGACTTTATTGTTCCAAGTGCTCACCCCGTGATTTCCACGGAATAATGTGCATATCTTTTACTGCTACAGCTTTCAATCATATCATGATATTATAGATTAGCATATAAATTGTGATTTAAAAATCGTCAGTTAAAGGATTGACCCTTTAGATATTAAACCTTTTATTATCTAATTAAATATGTGTGTGTGTGTGTGTGTGTGTGTGTGTGTATGTTTAATTTTAGAGATGAGTTAGCTTGTTTTAATGAAGAATAATTCGAGAAGCTAATTCGATGCTCGCATGACGTTTGAAAATGATGACGCATAGACAAGAAGATGGCAGGATTAATAAACAATGATAAAACATTAAATTTAAAAATATATAGTGTGAAAAGAATAAATAAATTTATATTACGTGGAGACCACCAACCTCCAAAGTCGTTCAAAAATATCTATAATGCAAGTAAAAATGTTGAAATTCACAGGTAGTTTGCTATATATTAAAAAAGGAGAGAGAAAAAATACATCTAACTAACAAATATTTACTTGGTGCATTCTTTTTTTTTTTTTCCATTAGCAAACATACGCATAAGATTTAGATGATATTTAAAAAAAATGTATTAACCTTTTAATTTGCAAATACAAAGACAAACCATTCCGATAGTAACTTAACCATGCTATTATATAGTCAATAAAATAGAAGTGGAAAAGAAAAGAAAAATAAATAAATAAAAAAATATGAATATATGAATTTAATCACGATAACAATTACAGAAAAGTCAGTTTAAAAAAGTCTCCTAGAAATCATTTTTAAATAATCTTTTTTGGCTAAAAATAAACAACTGAATACAAAACTACCAAGAAATACGATTATAGTTCAATAAACCTCGTGCTGCCACCTACCACTATACTGCACAGACAGTAGTAGAAATTATAATAATATGAATATTTTACATTTTAAACAAATGTAGAAATAATAGATTCAAAGCAATTAAGAATACATTCGTTACCGGCACTAAAATATTATCTAATCAGACCAAATGTAACGAAAACGATGAGTGAAACGATATATCTCGTATTATATACTTTATCATACAACAGAAATGTGCTACATGTAAATATACCTACAACTCTAATCAATGAATAGATTATAATAAGTACAATTCTGCATACAGTTGAAAATCACTGGTAGCATTTTCGTATCATTCTAAAAGTAGTATAGCACAGGAAAACTTCATGCATTCCTTCTTTTTTTAAGTTCTAAAATTTAACTAAGCTTTTGATAGAAGGAAAACAACGTGAAGGAAAAACATGAAAATATTTTTAAAATACTTATAACAAACGTTAATTAAAACAAAATTTTATTTATCACTAAAACAAGCAGTAAAAAAAATAATGCTAGATTTAAAATTTTGAAGTTTATCAGTAAATAATTAAAATAAAAGAACAGCATTTCAATAAAAGGAACATAAGAAGGAAGATTTCATAAGCAATTCTAATAAACTTTAAAGTACGATGAAAAATAAAATTCTAAATATATATTTTGACTACTTAAATGGAAAAAATTCAATAAGTAAGTATCTCTGAAGAGTAATCAGAGATTCGACAAATATTTACCGCACATATTTTAATGTTTTAATTAAAAAATTTCCATAAATAAGAATAAAAATCACACTTACAAGAAAAATAGAACATTACGTAGCATCCGCCGGTATGAGCACAGCCGCTCAGTCAGTCGAAAACTTAGTTTTCGTTTCTCAATGCAAAAGTTTCACTCAACTGTTCCTCCGAATATGCTAAAATAGTTTCACGGATTGAAAGCAAAAAAAAAGAAAAAAAGAAAACAAATCGAACTAACACACGAGCACAATATATATATATATATTCCTTTTTTAGTTATTTATTTTTTCTTCTCTTCACCGGACGCCTTCTTCCGAGGCAGCCGAAATCCGTAAACTTTCCCGCCGCCAGATGAGGAGTAGAGAGAGGGAGGAAAAAAAAGTTTTCGGATTCGCGAAAGATACGAAGCCAGGAGTAAAAGGAGCTGATGCTTCGGAATGAACAGGGTTGCTGGCACAAAGAGGATGCCCAGGTGGGATCTTGGCGATGGTTTGGCGACATCCAGTATTACGTGCGATATGAATTTCGTAACGCAGATTTGTACTAAGTATGCAGTGAAATAAAATAAAAAACGGCGTGCTCTCACCATCGACTTTTTGGTACACATACGCATAAGGATGCTATTTATAAGATATGGTAAAAAATAGTTTGTTAAGGCGATGTGTAACCAAACGTAAATGTAAAACTGAAAGATTTTTATTTCGTTAATTCCAAATAATACAGTTAAATTCCAAATAATACAGCAGAACGAATATTCCTATTCTAAATTATTTTTAATTAAAAATTGAAAGAAAAAAACCACTGCCAATATAAATTTTTTCGTTTCTTTAGACCCACAAATGTTGTTTTCCAATATCAGAGATAACATAATTTATGATGTTAATCCGATTTATGCATCGCTTTCAAAATAATTCGCATAACTGAAAATGCGCTTTATAAATTATTTAGAATTATTTCCTCGCATTACTGAAAATGAAAACCTTGATCGTGATTCTAAACCAAATGTTTCGTAAAAACATAAATTCTTAATTATTAGAATTTTTAGATGGTTCTAAAATTACCTGGTATTATAGCAGAAATTTTTACGTCAGCCTATTTTCTTACTTACCTCACCTAACTCTTTTATTCTTGGAATTTATAGCAGCAAATCATAAATTCATTCTTCACGTTGGTAATTTAAGTGTTTCGAGAATTCCCATTTGACAAAAACCATTTGTTAAATTAATTTTCAATAGCATATATACGATTTGCTTAACACAGTAGCTTAATATAAGATAATAGAGCAAATCAATAAACGTGTGTTTATATGAAAACGATGGATTCTATATCAAATCAATGGAATCAATTTAAAAATTGGAAAAAGTTGAAATCTTTTTAAAATAAGCATTTCAATTATTTGACTCCGCTCATAAACCATTATTTTTACTTAATACAATGAGTAAATAAATAAAAACATTACTTGATAATTATGCAACCGACAACTCTATCATCCGCCTTTTCCAAAATTATGCATTCTATATTAAATTTTAATTTCTACCAAATTCATGTAATTAACAGAGAAGAAAAACTTATTTTAATAAAACCTTGAAAAGTTGTCAACTTGTTTTAAATAAATTTATTTCTAAAATGTTTCATTTTTTGTGATACATCATTATTTTAATGAGTTGATAATAAATTTATTTTTGCATATAAACCAATAATAAACTAAAACGATGACTGTCTTTATATCCAATGCAAAAATTTCCCATTTCGTAACCTTTCTTCCATTTAAATGCTTTTTAAAGCATACGAATTCTTCAAGTTAAATAGAACATTTTAATTCACGATTTCATACTACAAAAATAATTCTTTGAATATTTAATTTGGAAACGCGTACAAATTTTACATGATTTTTCAATGAAAAAACCATTAAGAAATTTAATAAAAAATAAATATTATTGGTTGAAAGTTTTTAAAACCGCCAAATATGTCCATAAAATTTTTTGCTAAGAAATGCTTAGACAAATCAAGATATTACATATAATTTTAAGAATAAACGTAGAATTTAGTCTAAAAATCGTGCAGAAATATTTCTTTCAAATAAAAATACTCGGAAATTAAAAATAATTTCAAAAAAATATCCAAATAATTTTGCATATCAGAGAGAAAAATGAAACGCTATAAATACAAACCTCATTGTGAACTAATCGAACTAAGCTGAAAATACTTGAAAAACTTCAGAAATTTAAACAGTCACTTTCCAACAGCTTTGCCATTTTGTCAACCAATACGTTAAAAAAAACAGAAAACCCAATCGCAAAATAATGGTTGAAAAGGAACTTCCTATCCTCATTCCTTCCTTTTTTCTAAGAATTCAAAATTATTTGTCATTTTCACTTTTACTTTCAAGGCCTTAGGTACGAACAGGAAAACGCAATAAGGAGCGGCTGAATTTTATTTTACTTAAGAAATGAAATTATTTGCACATATTTTTCAAGTGAAATACAGAAATAAAACAGTAAAAGCTGTGAAGAGGGCCAAACGATAAATATTCAAGATTATAATCAAATGCGAAAGATCAAAGGAGGAGTTACGCATAGTATAGTCACGGATTTATTGCAATGTATATAAAGTCTGATATTTTAATAAACTAATAATTACAGTACGCTGATCAAGTGACAGAAAAATATGAATCAATGACGAAATGTGTATGAATAATAAAATAAACTGGGGAATATAAAGCAAAGGTTCAAATCAAATAATTGTACTGTTTAGAACTGCATTTACACATTAAAGGTTCAATAACATTAGCCACGAAAACAGCTTTACTAGCACTACCATCATCATTATGTTTAAACGTTCATAATGATTTTTCCCCTGTAAATAAAACTCCTATTCATAATAATAAGGTTTCTTATAAGTTCCAAGCGTTATCAAGTACATACAGCAAATGTTTTTCTGTATAAATAAAAAATTCTATTAAAAATATTCACGTATTTTAGTTCTGTAAATTTATGATTGATTGAAAAACAAAATACTTTAAAAACAAATGAATAAAAATAAATAAAAGGCGTAAAATAATTATATCTATACTAATGTTTTAGTTCATTTATGTTCCTATACATATTATATAAATAAGAGCGTGCTCAGTTTCTTAAAGTTTAAAGGGAGATAAATAGCAATATAAATGGTGAGGCAAGTTGCGTTTTCAAAAGCCTTGCATTTAGCATGAACAAATTTGAAAAAGAAAGGAAAAGCAAAGAGGATAATTATTATCATAAATTTTAAACTATCCGAGCAAGAAACCTGTCAGAAATGACATGAAATGTTAGAATATACTATTCATCAATAATATATAAGTCATTATTATCTACAATCGAATGAAGTATTGATAAGCTTTTTTTTTATTTGTAGTTGGACTTTCAAATGTAGCAATAAAATGTGAGATATGTGAAAGAAATATATCGACAAATAAAAATTCTCTAACCAATATCCTTGAAGTATTAAAAACCTATCGCATTAATTGAAAGTAATATAAATACGTCATGACATGCAGTTAATCATGAAAGTACATAGGTTTATAAATGACGCAGAATTTAACACATTTATTCAATTTTTAATTCTTAAAAAGCAACAAATTAAAAATTTTAGCAATGTTTTATTTAAAAGGAATAAACAATCCAATAACCAAATAAGAATACATTTTAACGATGCGCTTCTTCAATTACGTGAAATCTAAAATAGGAATTGAAGATCCAGACCAAACCAGAGTTTCAAAACGCAAAATAGATGTTTTGTTTTTTTTGTTTTTTTTATGTACTTATATATAATTTAGAAAGAACACTCAAAATGAAAGCAATGAACTATAAAAATATCACGAAAATGTATAAAAAATTATCTTCAATTTTCAGAACGGCTCCAGACAGTGAAAAAAAAAAAAAAAACTATGTACAATGTTATTCATTGATACAGTGAATGAACATACTGTGAATACACCATTTGTTAAAATTTGTAACAATTTGTTAATCCTGCGAATAATGAATTTTGCTTTTACCTAGACTTATTTTCGAACACAATAAATGGAAATCTGTAGAAATTTAACTATGATTAAAGGGAAAAAATCTTTTTCAACGGCTCGCATCCAATCAGCTGAAATTAACTCTTCTCAGCCTACTCCGACAAACTATCAAAGGATAATGTTATCCTTTGATTAGTTAGGTTAAGGTTGATTATTTAGATTTTAAGGATTAAATTATCCATGCGCTGGAAACTGACAAGAAAGATCGAAAGAGTGATCTAAGTAACATTTTCTTAAAGGAATATAAGATTTTTTTTATCCTGTATACATTACTAAAAGAGGCCTTTAGGTTTTCAGTAATTGTCAGAATCTATTACATTTCTATAGAACTTATAATTGTAATTAATACATATTAGAATCATGATCAAATTACTATATGAAAATAATAATAATGTGTGCGCCCTTTTCCTCCCATCGTTCATTTCTTTGAAACTTTACAATTTTTTTTTCATGCTTTGCAACGTAAAACAGTAAAATAATGACGTTTCTTTCACTAACAGTATCTTTCTCTGTGAATTTCTGAATTTGGCTTATATTAATACCATAAATTTGATCCATCCATTTGAAAAAAATATTATATATATAAGAAAATGAGTGGCCGAGAAGAAACTTTTGAAAATTTTAAACTTCGACTTTATTCCAACCCGGGAGTTATAATATGTACAAGAGAGGTTGAAACTAATGTCCGTTTACATCGCGATACAAACGTAAAAGAGAATCAAAGACAAACTTTTTCCTTCAGTGGTTTTTACAATGGGATTTTGATAGAATTTCCTTGACACGTGTCGATATAAGCAAGGGAATTTCAGTTATCTTTAATAGAAAGTGGTAAGCAATAGGGATTTTTATACCATATCCCTTCGCACAGAGTGTGAGAACCTGTAGAAATTAGAGTTTTCTAGAGCACGTGTTATATGCAATTAAATGAAAACTGGAATTGGATCAAGTTAATATGGGTTAAAATAAAAATTAAGAATATATATATATATATATACATACTCGAATTCCACAATATTGTAGTAATACATTTTTAAAAGAGCACAATGAAAAAAAATTAAGTTAAATAAAAACTGTTTCATCTGCAAACAACATGTGATGTACCTGAATTTTGTTAAGATAAATAACAAATCATTTTTATTTATACAGGCTAAATATATGTCAAAAACAGAAAAAACAATCTTATGTCTATTTAAAGGACATTCGAAAATGGGCAGTATGGAATACAATAAAATCCATACATTTAGAAATATTTCATAATCACATTTCTCAAATAACATCTAAATCTCTTTGTAATTTTACAATTCCGTGCAAATTAATCTATTCGCAATGCATATAATGTTCATATATTCTTCAATAACATAATGTTCAAAACAAGAAAATTAATTGCTTAATATTTCACACTCATATTCATTTTGCTAAACTTATTTTATCTATTTCACCGGATCTCTGAACTTGTTTAAGATAAAAATGCTGAAAATGTCGCACATAAATCAAATGAAAATCCTGGTTAAATTTTAACGGGAATAATTCCCAGAAACTTCAGACCACTTTGCGAAATTTTTACGGAATAAATTCATCCGCAGTGATCCGTCATCTTTGACAAAAATTATTTTTCTTCTTTACGGCTTCCGAAATCTTCTACCCCATTTTTCCAGGGAAAAGAGCAAAAATGATCGAACCCCTTTATTGATTTTATCCCTACATTTTCTCCCATGATTTACCTTCTTTCGATCGCATTTCGACCTGCCTTTTCCCTTGAATATTTAAGGAAAGGAATTTCCGATAAAATAAAACGTCCAACAGAGTAACAAAAGAGGAGTCTGTTCGTTAAACAGAAATCCCTAGAGTATAACAATCAGGACAAATTCTACCATTGAATCAAGCCTGTGGATGTATGGAAGGAGCTTTGTCATCTCATATTAATAAAATTTGAATACCGTAATTTGTTGAGTAACAATACTGCAATGAAATCTAAATATTTCAATCCATAAAGGTTACATTTAAGAAAGAGAAAAATATTATTATTTATTAATACGCGAAATAAAGTTCTGTCAGAAACTTTATTTTCAAATAATAAAAATTCCTGTCGACAAGTCTGAACAAAGATTCTTTTCATCAGATGGTATTCGGCATCATTCTTTTCGACATTTCTTCCACTAATTTAGCTATAGGATGAAAAGCTATTCAATTAATGATGTTTTCCCAACAAATATTTTATACACAAATAAAAAGACAGTCGAATTAGGGATTGAAAATCAGTATCTAGTTCATAACTTCTATGCAATGGTAGGTAATATTTTGCCCAAATTATTTTTCTATGTACAATTGTAAAACAATTATTTAGAAATTAAAATTTCATTCCCCCTCCAAATAATTATTATTACCCTCCTCCTTGACTTGGATGGAGTAGAAAGCAGAAATCTTAATCGAGCATGGTTCTGAGTTCTAGTTACCAATGTTGGTGAAGCTCTACAGAAAGTTCCATTAAGTCTCATCATGAAAGCAATTGCAAAAAGTAGTATGAGTAACCTGAATATTTTCATAAAAAAGTTTAACCAGTAAACATAAAAGAAAGGTCAAATGTCTTTAATATTAATATCTTACGAAAATTCGTCATCAAATTCTAATCTTTCTATGTAGTTTAAAACACTTTTGTATAATTAAAATGTCTCATTTTCAGTTGCGGTTAAAAAATTGCACACCTTATCTGATATATAACAACCAACACACTGCAGGTATTTTCATAATATTGAATGAAAAAAAAAAACTTATTTTTTCCTCAAAGAACTAAAAGATTAAAATTGATTGTTAGCATTCCCAATTGAGCATCATATTATGATACCAATTAATTCTTACAAAATTATTAAATTAATTTTCACGTAACACAAACATTTTAAAAAAGTTATATATTTAGATTATCAATTAATCACTGACAAAGTTTCAAATCAGAGGTTTGGATACGTATTAACTATGAAGTATCTCAGTCCAGGCTGTGGCGCTGCCCTAATAAATAGTATAGGGGCATCTGTCCTTTGTAACAAAAAGAATAATGACAGGAACTTTTTTTAACAGTATCCGAGATCAGTGGCACTTATCGAGTGACTTTTTTGAGAATTATTGAATAAAAATGATCAGCATCGAATATAATTGAAAAAAAAATCTGGAAATTTGGTTTTTCATATATGAATATAAAACAAAAAATCTGAATAATTCAAAATGCAAAAATGTAAATAATATTTTCAGCGAACAGATTCGATTTAGAAAGCATTCGAATTAAATTATTTTCATGCTGAGTATTCAAAGTACGATGGGAATATATTGAGGTTGAAGAAGATTTTAGGGAATCACTAACTTAAAATTAAAATACAAAATTTGATGTTTTGTAGAACTCATTCAATATGGAATGAATGATTAAAAGTAGGAATAAATAAAATCAAATAATAAACTGTGAACGGATTAAATGCTAATTATATATTGTGCAGCAGTGCTATTAAAAAAAAATTAAGACATCCGAATCTTTCTTATAGTTATGAACCAGCTTCATAATTAGAAGATAAACCCACGTTTAAATTTTCATTAGTTCGAAAAACACATTTTAGCAATTTTACCTATATGTACTTTAAAGAATAACTGTAAAAAATTTCTATGAAATTCTAGAACAAATCAATCACAGATACTTTTCCAGGATGAAAATTAGATTCCCTTTCGTTATAGGAAAAGGTAAATGCAAAACCCATCATATTCCAGAAATGTTAGAATAAAATAGACAGGCTAACTCTTGATGTTACTTTTTAAAAATGTGTGATTTTTTTTCCAGTAAATTTTTGAAAAACCCTTCGAATAAAAAAGTCATATTAATAAAATTTGAAAATGATTTTAATTATCGTTTGGTAAAAACTTAATTAAAATATTATCTGACCAAGAAAGATGCTCAAAAATACTAGTATTTTTTAAACGCTTCAAAAAAAAATAATAATATTGGAGAATCGTTTTTATTATTGAATGCAAAATATTTGCTAATATTTTTTAAATCAAAATAATACATAAATGACAAAGTAAGATAGCAAAAAAAAAAAAAAAAAAAAAAAAACATAAGAACATTGCACATCGTCTTTTGGAGGAGGAGGAGAAGGGAAAAGGGGAGGGGGGGATGCGACGTCATCACGACAATGAATCCTTCTTAAAGTGACAGACAAATTCAATTGTGTTGTAATTTTCGAATGGTTAGACCTTTAGGAGATCCGTACCCCACGGAGAGCTAATATGGATAAGAGATATTATTCAAGTATCTTTTTAACGAAATCTACTTCTACAACATAAAAGTTGATTAGCATGGATGAATCTTTTTTTCTTCTATGCATATGAATTAAAACCATGGCGCATGAGTAGGTTATAGACACTGGCTGTAACTCGGTGTTGAACTCGAAAATATTTATTTATTTGTATAGGGTATGTAGTAAGAAAATGCTGTAAAAATTAAGTACTTTTGAGAATAGCAAAAAGAAAAGAAAAAGCAAACTGTGCATATGTAAACTGCGTATTTTCTAAGCAGAGGATGTTTACTATTTTATAATAATGCATACTTTTTATGGATTTTTTTTCAAATAATAATTTTAGATATCTATTCTTTAAATTTTAATGTTTATTTCTGTACTTTCACAACGTCTTCTACTGTAAAACAACTGTCTTTTCGGTTTTGACAAAAATATGAAACTGCTCAAACTATCAATACCAAAAAATTAAATCAACTTTTATAAGATTAGCAATCAAGATCTGTAATCTTTTTCAACATTTCTCAAAATTAGTAATAAAGTAGTAAATTAGTTAATTTAGATGGGTACATCATTCCTGAAAATGTTGATAAAGATGGAGAATTATAGCATGACCATGCATTTTATTTTTATATAAGCTGTAATAAATAAAATTTGACAAGGCTGGGATGGAAAGTGTTAATTTCCTCCGGCACTAACTCACTATATTTAGTAATTTTATTTGCAGTCGTATAAAACTAAGAACTTAAGCATTCCGAAAATGACTACAATCATAAAATTGACAATAGAACAATGCCATGTTCTAACATTTTTAATAAAAAAATAGTGGTGTTCAGGAATTTTCAGATTTTATAAAAAATGTCTTATTGCTTCTAACTTCTGTGGTTCAGAAAATGTCTTTTTCAAACGTTTAATGTTCCAAAAATTTAATAAAAACTTAATTTGTAAATAATAAACAAATAGTCTTATTTTAAAAAATTACAGAAAAACATGATTATATATTTACGAAGAAATGAAAATGCTTAAAAAAAAGTCCAACTTTCACAAATAAGGAAACACATTAAGTTAAAAAAGAAGGGGTAGGGAAAGCCAGCTTTGTAGTTAGAAAAAAAAAAAAAAAAAAATTAAATGCCAGTTGAAACATTTTTCTTTGTTCACGAGTTTACCAGCAGTAAAATAACGTGACAACGATATTGTTTGAATTTCATTAAAATAAAAATCATTGTTATAAATTCAATCCAAAACCAATTTTTAAAAATTACTAAAAAAAAATGCATTCATTTAAACAAAATTTGTTTCATTGGAAAGCTATTTTTTTCAAATCTTTAAAATGGCGTTAAAATAATTTTTGTGCGATAATATGCTTTTATGTTTTGGTGAAAACATTAAATTTTTTAAAAATTAAATTTAGAATTAAAATTTTTTAAAATCTGTTCTTAATGGATTTCTTTCTAATACCCCAAAAATAACTTCTCAAACTGCATGTACCTAACTTGGTTGCTTTACCCATCAGGATAACCTTTTACATGTAAAGAGATATTTCATTGGCGAAAAAAAAAAATTAAGAAAAAAAAAATCAGTATAAAATGACAAAATCTGAACCCTAAAAAATTTTTGAAATTTTGTTTTAATTTTACCAGATTCGTACCAGATTTGGCGTGACTGGTCCAAAAAATAATAATTTTCAGATCAGTAAGTACATTTAAAAAACACCGAGAAAGAAAGCACTTTCACTAAAATTTATGGTTTCAAGTTAAAATCTAGATCGCATAAAATCTTGTATGATTTTATGCAATCAATTAACGTAATTACCGCAGAGAATTACAATTCAATATAGCAATAAAATAGCTTTGATAGGTCGTACAAGGGGTTGCTTCCAAATTAATGAAAATGATGATGAGCTTGATGCTCTTTGATGCATCAAATCCATCTTGTTGCATTCTTATTTTCCGTTGATCGGACAATCCGCGTATTTTTCTTTAACAACACATAAAAGTTTAAATCTACAGTAACTAAGCATAACTTAAAATAAATTCTTTAACAATTAAAACACTAAAAATCGAAGTTCAAACGTTTTTCGAACCACAATACGTATTTCGTACTTCCTCTTCCGGATAATTATTCTAGTATTTCAATAAACGGCAATGTACATTGTCCAAGAAAGATAGTAGAAGGGAGGGGGAGGGGATCATTAAGCGTTAGCTTAACATTCGTTGGAATCACTGGATTTCTTTTCCGAATTCTTTCCGTCTGTTGGCTCTCACTTTTGATACATCCGGTAAACAATTCTTTACAACCATGCTTTCGAACTATCATATTAAATATAAAAAAAAAAGAAAAAAAAAAAAAAAAAAAGCCTTCTTTGCACTTTTCTCTAGAAAATTAAGCACTTTTAATGACGTTACGCACCCTGTTGTATGTCATAAACCTAAATATTTTTTCCTGGGATTTTCTTTTCATGAATAAACATGAAAAAAAAAAAAAAAAGTGAACTTGGATTCCTTGGTTTGACACATGTTCCGGGTTTATACCGTTTTACGTACACACTTTAACAACAATTAAAAGACCCTGCGCAAATTTACCAAATAAATTTGTGACATGTAAAAGGTAAAGGAAAACATTATTAAAAAAAAAAATTTTTTTCCACTTATGTTCATGCATAGATTCGATTCCTACATCTTTTTTTCTTGTATATCATAGGTTGTTTCGCGTCGAATTATATAAAAATTTCTATTCAGAAGATTTCAAAAAAATAAATAAAAATAGAATCGTTTATAAAAAGAAAATATGGATTATTTTTATAAGATATGTAATATGAAAATGATCATTTATTCAAAGACAATTATTTCAAAAAGAAACAAATGGTGCATTCTGTCTGATTGAGAAATAAGCGATGTCTGGTAGCGGACTCTGAATGAAAAGTTGCAACAAGTTTTCCGTATCAGCTGAATTTTAACAATCCTATAACATAGCAACTCGATTGAATGAATATATAAATAAATTAATTCGTTAAAACTGCTACAATGTTTGGACAACTCGGATATGGAACTAATTTAAATATAAGAACTAGGTGTCATGAATCAGTGTTACTTGAAAAAAATATTCAAAACTAAATAATAATAATAAGCCCGCATCATTTTAGTTAAAAAAAATAATAAGACTGCAAGTCAATGCAAGCAGAAACCAACCAAAGTCATGGGTAACTAACATTCTTATTATCAGAAGAATTTTAGTTATGATTTAAGGGCGAAATGAAGTTTAGAAGAATAAAGATATTTATAACTATTATAATTGTTTTATCAAGCATGATGTGATTTAATTCTGATTAGCATGTTAAACATCAGGCCTATTTTGGTGACTTTTCCACCTAGTCAGCGATATACCGATTTTTTTAAAACTATGTTGACAATTAGAGATCTATGTAAAGTTCCAACAACACTGCATGCATTTAGATTCATTATTTTAGGATCTTCATGCTGAAGTTTATCAAGAGAACATAATTTTTTATATGTATATCCTTAATCAACAGTGATTCAGGCCTGAACGGAAAATATAAAGTCAGTTACCCGTAACTGACGAGGTATGAAATGAAAGTATACTGTAAATCGCAGATAATAGACCCGATGAAATTCAACATTCGTCACTGGTGAATGGCATGGCGTTCAATGTGATAAACTATCAGTGTTATAACATACTCTCATTGTATATGAAAAATTGAAACGCTTTGTATCATAAATAAATGTGTTAAAATTAATTTCACAATTACCCCAATATATAATAAAATTTACAAAAGTAATTTTACTTTTATTTATTTAAGTACGAGCATCCATTGTTGGCAACAATGCATGTTCTTTAAAATATACATTCAGTTTTGAATAATCTTGTGGATAAATCTCTACTAATAATAGGGATGAAAGTGTGTGCATTGACGCTCGACAGGTAAATCTATTTGGTACATATATACTTTGAGAGTAGGAATATGTACTTCGAAGCTAGATTTTTTTTAGTAAATTTAAATAGAGTTTTAATTAATTAAATGTAAGATAAATTTTGGCGTTTTTTTACCATAACTTACATATTATCGTATAAAAATAAATTTTACACCGATAAAAAATTTAAAATATTTTCTTTTTAATGATACATATTCAATAATCGTGCAATTTCTCCCAAATTATAGCAATTTTTAAAAATATTTTCCCCTTAATTTCCAAACATAAGTTACATTAATGTTCTGAAGTTCAAAGAGCGTTTTCATTCTTTCATCAATTACATGATCGCATGATAATTTTTCCCATTATTGAAAGTTAAAGATAGAAAATTGTTTGATGCCTATGTAGTTTACACGAATAAAAATTTGACGTTACAGTACACGAAATGCAAAAGATAGATGAACCGGATATTTACACTTTTAATACAGTTATATCATACGACTGTCTCCTTTAAAAAGGTTTATGTACATAATAAATAAAATTTAAATAAGATAATTAAAATAACATGGCCTTAGAAAATCTGGCGGAATCTTGAACATTATATATAAATTATTTATCTGAAATTAAATATTAATGATATTCACACCGAACTACCAAGTCGCCCGAGTATATAAATAAAAGATGAAAATCAAGAGTATAACCCTAGCTTCCAACCTACACACACACACACACACAAAAAAAAAAAAAAAAACCCTTAATTTTTTTAAAGCCTCTTAATTTCTTCATTTAAAGAAATTACCTTTTAAGGTTCGCAATTAAATAGAATAAACCATTTAAGTTTTTTTTCTTTACTGTAATGATGGATCAGATATATACATTAAATGACACAGAATGTTTGGTATTTAAATTTAAATATTAAATTTGAAATTTAAAAATTAAAATAGTAACTAATTTAAAAGACTCGAGGACTAAAATCTCTCTTGATTTTTATAATGGTAGAAATAAAAATACATGTCAAAAAATTAAACTAGTATTTTTATTAGTTTACGTAAATTCGCAGTTCAAGGATATTCAGTGATTAACTATTTACCAAAACTTATTTACCAAAATGTTACAAAATAGCAAAGATAAAAAATAAATGCATATCTTCCTAATGCTACAGAATGTCCAAGAGAGTGGAATAAAACCGATTCCAGAAATATATTTTATTCTAGAAAACATAACCTGATGTGAATATACAAAGGCAAATTAAAAAAAAAAAGAAAATAATAATAATAATACAAAGAAACTAAATGCACGTGTACTTAAAAAAAAAGTAAATAAAAAAAATTACTACGAAAATCGATATATATTTGTTATTTCTAAACGCAAAAGAGATGCATTCAATAACGCGAACTAACAAGCTAAACTAATCTTCTATTTTTAGACACATTTGGAAGTGACAGAACCGAGGAGTAGTAATAAAAATAAGCTCCGAGAACGATCAATATATTCGAAACAGAACGAAGGCAATTGCTGTCGCTTATGGGGTAATTTAATATTTTAGCATCGATCAAAAGATTTCCGTTCAACAACAAATCGATGGCTAATACAAATAAAAGAAAGTATTTTTAAAGCGAAAAAACAGCATGAAAAACGAAAAACAAAATTTTATTTTATTTTTCTTTCCCATCTATTGATTGAAACATGATCCTTACAAACATAATTCAATTAGGCTTAACTGAAGACTAAAAATAGTAACAGGCCTCAAAAAGTTCAAGTTTAGCAACGAACTTTTGAAATTGAAGAGTTTTTACCAATTACATTAACGTATCCTATAAAGATAAATTTTAAGATGGGAAATTTTGGAAGGCTCCCAAAAAGAAAAAAATAAATAACTAATAATTATTATTAAGGTATTTGCATTTCCTATTTTTTGTGAGATTTTTTTTTTTTCTTCTTCTGATCACATTTTCATTAGAAGAATTTTGCTGCGTCTTCGAAGTTGTAATGAAAATAAAAAAAATGAAACATTAATTCGCGATAATTAAAAGAAAATATTAAATTGGACCTTAATAAAATTTTAAAAATCCATTTTTTTTATTTTTTTATAAATATCGAACATTTTAAAATAAAAAGTAATATGTTAAATTCCATGCTCTATTTTGCTCACGATCGTACTTAGGGTCTCGGCTGGCAATTTAACAAACGTCTTGAATATTCCTGTAAAAATCTAAACTAATTACGATAACATTTGTTTATTATAAGCCTCTCAAACGCGCTTGGAACACTATCTGCTGTATAGAGATTAAACATATGCCCAGATAAAAATATGAAATGAGTGCTGATTAAGAAAATTACATATATTAACTAGATTGCATGTGAAATGCATAAGCATTTATTAATTCAATTAACTTTTCTTTTGGGGAGCTGAGTAATAATTTATAAGTGCCTTGTGCTTTTCAAATTTGTCTAAAATTTTTTAATTTATTAAAAAAAAAATTCAATAGTCTCTAAAAATTCCTATTCTATATCTTCTTTTTCAGTTCTCTTGCGTTGCTTGCCATGACAACTTCATCGGACTGATTTCGCCGAATTTCTATTATATAACTTTTCTCTCCACCCCTTTTTTTTTTCTTTCTTCTCTCCGCATCCCACAAATCTTTTATTTTATTAGGTAACTTGTTTTTTCTCTGCAACCAACATTTTTTTTTATGTAACAAACTGTTCTGTATTATCTTTCAACATTGTTAAGTCCGGAGATTAAAAACTTCGAGTTCAAGCACTCCACGAACAATCTCCCAAATCGACAATTTAAAAATATAAAATCAATGGCATGTAGTAAGTACTTTGAGCTTTGCACTTTCCCCAGAGATAACCATTAGTATTAGGAGTAACTTCGGCAGTGAAGTAAAATGAAATGCAAAAGTTAATGGTGCCGAAAATGCTTGGTTTTGTCCATCTGACATTCCGTTTTATATTTTCAATTATCAAAAGTACACAAAAATAATTTTTAAAAAAATTAAAATGCACCAGTTTGTGGAGCATTAAATTCTCACTCAAATAAGATTTTTATCAATGCGTTTAATTCTGGTAGATTTTAAAATTAAATTTGGAGAAAAAAAAACACCTACAAATTGTTACACTATTTATTCCCTCATAACTATTTCTTGAATTAAATGATAAACATTATCCTATGCTTCTAGTTCATCGACGAGATAAAAATGAGTTTTACGTTTCCCATTAACTTTATTAAATATAATATATTTTATACCATATAATTTCAACACAAAAAATATCTAAAATTTAAATGACAAGAATTTGGTTTATAATACAACAGGAATCTATATTATTATCAGTTTAGAGCAGTTACCCAATCAATGAGGGGAAATATCAGGAAAAATTATTTGGCGTTTATCCAAAAGAAAGAGGACATCCCCCACCCCATCATAAGCAATTTCAAGTAAAATTTTTAAATCTTTTGTGACATAATTTTGCATATAAGTCAAAAACATTTTAATTCAGTACTATTTAAATATTTCACGTACATCTTTATAAAAAGGATAAAGTTCCCACATTTATCCGTTACACTCCTTTTATGATGATGATTTTAAATCTAATTTAAATCTTAATTTCCAAATTTTTATCTTAATTTGGCCCGTATTAACTTCATTCTAAAATGGTCTCTTATTTCCTAATCCAATTCCACCTTTTCTTATTTAATTAATTGCACATGCGCTCTGTAAAGCTGCTGAATTCAGGAAATTCTCACGCTCTGAGCGAAGAGATAAAAATTCTTAATTCTTACAACTTTCTTTTACAGACACGTAAAGGTACCCTTTCCTATGACTGCACATGTAAAAGAAATCCTTCTCAAAATTTCATAGTAAAACCACTGAAGGGAAAAATGTTAGTCTTTTCTGCTCGATGTAGACTGACGTATTTCTTACCGCTTATTCTTTGTAAGTAAATTATGTATCCAGTGTTGAAATAAATCGAAGCTTTATATATAAGCTTATTTTGTTTGAAACAGACTGCAGGTTCGAGGACATAGAAGAGACATTTTACATTTTAAAATTCATTTTAATCCATCCCGGGAAGACAATTTATTTAAAAGCAGGCGTGGACAGAAAACGTTCACGACAGCGCGGAACAAAAACCGAAGTAAGGAAGCGACGAAACAAATGCTCACTAGTCTTATATAACATGGGATTTCTGGCCACGTGTCGATTGAATACTCCTGTTGGCTTGGATAAGGGCACCGAAGGGATCATTTTGACTTGACACGTGGAACTGATGGCGCATCATTTTTACAAAGCTTCAACAGTGAAATGGGAACAGGAAACAAAAGAACACTTTAGAATGACCCCGACATGGGCCGAATTAGGTAAAAAGTTAGGAAATTAATTTGGATATTATCATTATATATATATATATATATATATATATTGCGTGAGAGCCTGCTGAATTCAACAGCTGTACAGAGCTCGTGTACAGTTAATTAAATAAAAAAGGTGAAATTGGATAAGGTAATAAGAGAACATTTCAGAATGAAGTTAATATGGGCAAAATTAAGATAAAATTTGGGAATTAATTAAGATTTAAAATCATTACACATTATATATATATATATGTGTAATGATTATATAAACATATAAAAAAATATAATACAACCGTATTATTTTGGGTCTGCATAAAATTTCTATTAAGATTTAAATTTTCATTACATCCTATGTTACAAATTACAATTTACTCGGAAAGTAATTATTTTAATTTGTTCGTAATCAACATATGGAAAGGGAAGAAGATTCATATAACATTTGAAAACTTAAGAGAAAATCAAACAATGTAGGTTTACTATATTAGTTATAACACACAAAAACTAACAGAATAACAATTTTTTTAAATGTTAATCTTTTCTGATTTATTGTAAAAACATTTTACTGCGCAGAAAACATTCAAATCTTGAAATTGAGTCTAAGTATATCATTTTGGTTAGATTAGATCGTGAATTTTAATAATGCGAAAGATAGAATGTGAATTTTAGTAATCTGTAGATCTTTTTTTCTTTTTTGACAGGGAGGGGGGGGGGG